>SJYC01113531.1:0-43100 GCA_006408675.1 Madoqua kirkii
TTCACTTTCACTTTTCACTTTCATGCATTGGAGAAGGAAATGGCAACCCACTCCAGTGTTCTTGCCTGGAGAATCCCAGGGATGGCAGAGCCTGGTGGGCTGCCATCTATGGGGTCTCACAGAGTCGGGCATGACTGAAGTGGCTTAGCAGCAGCAGCAACAACATTCATTACCTGTACTGCAGTTTCATAGGGGATTTGATCTCAGTTGTGCCTGGCTGTCCTAGTGGTTTCCCCCCTTTTCTTTAGTTTAAGCCTGAATTTTGCTATGAAAAGCTGGTGGTCAGAGCCACAGTCAGCTCCAGGTCTTCTTTTTGCCAATTGTATACAGCTTCTCCATCTTCAGCTATAGGGAATGTAATGTTTGATTTCGGTGTTGACCATTCAGTGATGTCCATGTGTAAAGTCGTCTCTTGAGTTGTTGAAAAAGGTTGTTAGCTATGACCAGTGCATTCTCATGGCAGAATTCAGTTAGCCTTTGCCCTGCTTCATTTTGTTTTGAAGATTTCACCCAAAGATAGGCACAATAAAGGACAGAAATGGTGGAGACCTAGCAGATGCTGAAGGAAGAGGAGATGGTAAGAATACACTGCAGAATTGCACAAAAATGGTCTTAATGAATTGGCATCAGAGTCTTTTCCAGTGAGTCAGTCCTTCACATCAGGTGGTCAGAATATTGGAGTTTCAGCTTCAGCATCAGTCCTTCCAATGAATATTCAGGACTGATTTCTTTTAGGATGGACTGGTTGGATATCCTTGCAGTACAAGGCACTCAAGAATCTTCTCCAGCACCACAGTTCAAAACCATCAATTCTTCGGTGCTCAACTTTCTTTATAATCCAGCTCTCACATCCTTACATGACTACTGGAAAAACCATAGCTTTAGACTAGATGGACCTTTGTTGGAAAAATAATGTCTCTGCTGTTTAATGTGTTGTCTACGTTGATCATAGCTTTTCTTCCAAGGATCAAGCATCTTTTAATTTCATGGCTATTGTCACCATCTGCAGTGATTTTGGAGCCCCCCCAAAATAAAGTCTGTCACTGTTTCCATTGTTTCCCATCTATTTGCCATGAAGTGATGGGATAGGATGCCATGATCTTAGTTTTCTGAATGTTGAATTTTAAACCAACTTTTTCACTCTCCTCTTTCACTTTTATCAAGAGGTTCTTTAGATCTTCTTTGCTTTCTGCCATAAGGGTGGTGTCATCTGCATATCTGAGGTTATTGGTGTTTCTCCTGGCAATCTTGATTCCAGCTTGTGCTTCATCCAGCCCAGCTTTTTGCATGATGTACTCTGCATATAAGTTAAAATAACTACGGTGACAATATACAGTCTTGACCTACTCCTTTCCCCATTTGGAACCAGTCTTTTGTTCCATGTCTGGTTCTGTTACTTCTTGACCTGCATATAGATTTCTCAAGAGGCAGGTCAGATGGTCAGGTATTCCCATCTCTTTAAGCATTCCCACATTTTGTTGTGATCCACAGAAGCAAAGGCTTTGGTGTAGTCAATAAAGCCACAGTAGATGTTTTTCTGGAACTCTCTTGTTTTTTCCATGATCCACTGGATGTTGGCAGTTTGATCTCTGGTTCTTTTGCCTTTTCTAAATCCAACTAGAACATCTGGAAGTTCACAGTTCACACACTGTTGAAGCCTGGCTTGGAGAATTTTGAGCATTACTTTGCTAGCGTGTGAGATGAGTGCAATTGTGTGGTAGTTTGAGCATTCTTTGGCATTGCCTTTCTTTGGGGATTGGAATGAAAACTGACCTTTTCCAGTCCTGTGGCCACTGCTGAGTTTTCCAAATTTGCTGGCATATTGAGTACAACACTTTCACAGCATCATCTTTTAGGATTTGAAATAGCTCAACTGAAATGCCATCACCTCCACTAACTTTGTTCATAGTGATACTTCCTAAGGCCCAGCTCACTTTGCATTCCAGGATATCTGGCTCTAGTAAGTGATCACACCATCGTGGTTATCTGGGTCATGAAGATCTTTTTGTATAGTTCTTCTGTGTATTCTTTCCACTTTTTCTTTATATCTTTTGCTTTAGTTAGATCCATACCATTTCTGTCCCTTATTGTGCCAGTCTTTGCATGGAATGTTTCCTTGGTATCTCAGATTTTCTTGAAGAGATCTCTAGTCTTTCCAGTTCTATTGTTTCCTTCTATTTCTTTGCTAGTAAGATCATGCTTAAAATCTTGCATGCTAGGCTTCAGCATTATGTGAACCAAGAACTTCCAGATGTCCAGGCTGGGTTTAGGAAAGAAATAGGAACCAGAGATCAAATTGCCAACATTTTACTGGATTATAGAGAAAGCAAGGGAGTTCCAGAAAATCACCTATCTCTGTTTCATCGACTACACTAAAGCTTTTGACTGTGTGGATCATGACAAACTGTGGAAAGCTCTTAGAGAGTTGAGAATACCAGACCACTTTGCTTGTCTCCTGAGAAGCCTGTAGGTGGTTCAAGAAGCAACAATTAGATCCCTGTATGGAACAACTGATTGCTTCAAGATTGAGAAAGGAGTATGACAGGGCAGTCTGCTGTCACCCTGTTTATTTAATCTATATGCTGGGCACATCATGAGAAATGCTGGGCTGGATGAGTTGCAAGCTGGAATCAAAATAGGCGGGAGAAACATCAACAACCTCAGATATGCATGGCAGAAAGCAAAGCAGAACTAAAGAGCCTCTTGATGAGGGTGAAGGAGTGTGAAAGAGCTGGCTTAAAGCTAAATATTAAACAAAACTAAGATCATGGCATCAGACCCCATTACTTCATGGAAATAAAAGGGGAAAAGGTGACGTAGTGACAGATTTCCTCTTCTTGGGCTCTAAAAATCAGTGTGGATGATAGCTTCAACCATGAAATCAGAAGATGATTGCTTCTTGGTGGGAAAGCTATGACAAAGCTAGACAGTGTGTCGAAAAGCAGAGACATTACTCTGCTGAAAAAGTCCCTATAGTCAAAGCTATGGTCTTGCCACTAGTCATGTATGATTCTGACCTTAAAGAAGGCAAAGCACTAAAGAAAATTGCTGCCTTTGAATTGTGGTGTTGGAGAAGACTCCTGAGAGTCCCTTGGTTGCAAGATCAAACCAGTCTGTCTTCAGTTCAGTTCAGTCACTCAGTTGTATCTGACTCTTTGCAACCCCATGAATTGCAGCATGCCAGGCCTCTCTGTCCATCACCAATTCTCAAAGTTCACTCAAATTCATGTCCATCAAGTCGATGCCATCCAGCCATCTCATCCTCTGTTGTCCCCTTCTCCCCCTGCCCCTAGTCCCTCCCAGCATCAGAGTCTTTTCCAATGAGTCAACTCTTTGCATCAGATGGCCAAAGTATTGGAGTTTCAGCTTTAGCACCATTCCTTCCAAAGAACACCCAGGACTGATCTCCTTTAGAATGGACTGGTTGGAACTCATTGCAGTCCAAAGGACTCTCAAGAGTCTTCTCCAACACCACAGTTCAAAAGCATCAATTCTTTGACGCTCAGCTTTCTTCACAGTCCAACTCTCATCCAAACATGACCACTAGAAAAACCATAGCCTTGACTAGATGGACCTTAGTCGGCAAAGTAATGTCTCTGCTTTTGAATATGCAGTCTAGGTTGGTTATAACTTTTCTTCCAAGGAGTAAGCATCTTTTAATTTCATGGCTGCAGTCACCATCTGCAGTGATTTTGGAGCCCCCCAAAATAAAGTCTGCCACCATTTGCACTGTTTCCCCATCTTAAGGGAGATCAATCTGCATACTCATTGGAAGGACTGATGCTGAAGCAGAAGCTCTAGTATTTTGATCATCTAATGTGAACAGCCAACTCTTTAGAAAAGTCCCTGATGCTGGGAAAGATTGAAAGCAGAAGGAGAAGAGGGTGTCAGTGGATGAGATGGTTTGATTGCATTACTGATGCAATGGACATGAACTTGGGCAAACTTCAAGAGATGGTGAAAGACAGGGAGGCCTGGCATGCTGCAGTCTATGGGGTCTCAAAGAGCTGGACACGACTGAGCGACTGATCAACAACAACAAGCTGGTCTCAATAAAGGAAGTTTTGATTTAGTAGAGTGGAAGATAATTTGGGAAATTATAGTCCTCATCAACTCATTTCTAATATGTCTATTTATTCATGTGACTCCTTTGGGTCAGGCACTGGGGTGAGCTGACTGGTATGTGCTTTTGACAAGAGGGAGGCCACCTAAGTTGTGTGGAGGGTGAGTGAGACAGGGAAAAAGGTTTGATTAATTTTGTTGTTTGCCCAGTGCCTGGAAAGAAAATATGCTGCAGCCATTGGTCACCAAGCTCTTCTCTGGAAGGCTACATTCTTTAGCCTCAAGCATATGCCCCTCCCTCCATTATAACTGGTAATATCTCCTCCAATTCAACACAGTGACTTCCAGCTGATTTCTTTCTAGCCTGGAATCTTTCCCAGCCAGAAAACAGATTAAAAGCAGACAAAATAGATTAAAAGGGGGAGGAGGAAAAAAGGAGGGAAGGGAAGAGGAAGGAAAAAATAGAAGGAGGAGGGAGGGTGAGTTGAAAGATGCTTACCAGCCCTTTTCCACAACTGGAAACAAAAAGAGTCAGCCCTTTGCCCTTACATGACCCTCCTTCATTGGGTCCATCTCCTTCCCTTGCTAGTGTTGCCCTAGTGATGGTGGATTAGTCACTAAGTCATATCCGACTCTTTGCAGCCTCATAGACTGTAGGCCAGTGGCACCCCACTCCAGTACTCTTGCCTGGAAAATCCCATGGATGGAGAAGCCTGGTGGGCTGCAGTCCCTGGGGTCGGTAAGAGTTGGGCATGACTGAGCAACTTCACTTTCACTTTTCACTTTCATGCATTGGAGAAGGAAATGGCAACCCACTCCAGGGTTCTTGCCTGGAGAATCCCAGGAATGGGGGAGCCTGGTGGGCTGCCGTCTATGGGACTGCACAGAGTCGGACACGACTGAAGTGACTTAGCAGTAGACTTAGCAGACTGTAGGCCACCACCTCTTCTGTCCATGGGATTTCCCAGGCAAGAATACTGGAGTGGGTTGCCATTTCCTACTCGAGGGTATCTTCCCCATCCAGGGACTGAATCTTTGTCTCCTGCATTGCAGGCAAATTCTTTACTGACTGAGCCACCAGGAAAGGCCTGGTGTTGCCCTCGGGCTTACGAATTTTCTCTTACTCAGTGGACTATAGACTGTCTACAACTTTCCCATAAGAATGTGCACATGTGTATGCATAACAGAGAGAACAAGTAGGCACAGCCAGTTTTAAGGTCGGAGATGTGAACAGAAGGAAGGAGTTGGAAAAACTACCTTCACTGGACAGCCTAGTACCTGGCACCCCCTCAGCAGTTTTCAAGCCATAATAGATTTAGAGAAATTTTATTAAAAGAAAATCAATAAGCATTGTATATCTTGTGACAAATATTCCCTAGCGTCTTATACATGCCCCTTTCTGGCCTTGCCTCTGTTGGCGTGGTCAACCGCAGAGGAAGACCTGGACACCCCGCAGTCTGATTTGCTGTGACTGAGTCTCTCTTCCCGGCCAACGTCCCCAGGCAACCATCTAGGAGCGCTCACAGGGCGCTTCTCATCACGGCTGTCTGTGGGAAAGTCTGTGGTCCCAGCTCTTCACGTAACGTTCCTATAATGCTGTTCTGTTATATTCATCTCCTGTGTTTATAATGCAGCTGCTTGTGGATTCTCACAGGCTCAAGCCACTGTGGCATGGGGTGGTCTTAAATCCGTTTCCTTGCTGGATAATAAATAACCCTTCTTTGGAGCCTGGTTTATCCCCTGGATTAGAAGAAACATAGTAACTCTCTTTCCATTTGCAGACCAGGTGGTTGAAGGTTCATTTCAGATTTTTTGTGCTATGCGTAGTTTTCATCAGTATGGTTGGCTGTACATTCTTACATATCCAGAGATTTCTAAACCATTCCCCCTGCCCCCCCCACCACACTTCTATGCAGATTATTCAACAGTTTATCCATTGGGATGGGGTAATAAAATATCCACTTACCAAAACCAAATTTTTAAGCTGATGGTTTAAAAACATTTGGGCTTATTAGTAAGTGTGTATAGCTAAGAGTGTTTATAGTTTCACTTTCTGCTTTTTACAAAATTAACAGTAAATATTTGGACTAATTTTCTTGCAATCCTTGAATGTGTTTGAGTGTATGTGGCATATAATGAATAGCAAATGAGGCACTTGTGATTCAGTTGCTTTACCACTCACTCACCGCCAGGCTGCATGTTTATGATCACTGCGTAGAGTTCTATTGTTTTTATTCATAATCCTACATTGTGTAAGAGTTAGGGTCCAGGCTTCCCTGATAGCTCAAACAGTGGAGAATCTGTCTGAAATGCAGGAGACCTGGTGTCATTTCCTTGGTCGGAACGATCCCTTGGAAAAGGGAATGTCTACCCACTCCAGTATTTTTGCCTGGAAAATCCCATGGATAGAGGAGCCTGGCGGGCCACTGTCCAGGGGATTACAAAGAGTCAAACACGACTAAGCGACTAACACTTTCACTTTCTTTTAGGGTCCAGGAAGGAAAGAGATCTCACACTCAAATTATGTAATTTGATGTGTTTAATAGAGAGAATCTTTAAAATGCATGAGCAGAAGAGAAACCACAGGAGAGTATAGAACTCTCTTCATCTGTCCCTGGAATGCCATGGCAACTCTAATTTGCCTATTTCTGTATGATTTTGATTCCTTCTTCCTCTGTCACAGCAATTCTGGCATTGCTGCTTCACTTACACTCATTTTTCATTCAAGTTTTCAGACACCATTCTAGTACTGATTTTAGCACCCTAATGTTAGTGCTATAGTCTGGGGGTCCTGATAATGTGTTAAATTCTTTGTGGTAGAATGCTCCCACACTGAGAAACTCTCTTTTATTCAACAGTAAGTCCTGCCCCACTTTGTCCTGCACCCCCAGGACCCAGTCCCATGCACACTTTCCTTTTCCTGTTGGTATATATTGGTTAGATCCTACAGCCAGATTTTTCGAGATGTATTCCTTTTCTCTCTGAGCAGCCTCTGCACATTCCAGACTGGGTATATTGGTGTGAAAAGATTATTAGGTCATCTTAGATACTAGCAAGAAGAGTCGGTTGAGTAGATGTAACACTAGAATGGCATTTGAAACTTGAGCAGCAATAGCAACAAATCTATCCTTCAGTTAAAAATTTTTTTCAAGAATGACATGATGGTTACATATCCTGACTGTGCAGAGAGAGGACAGTGGATATCTATGTTTCAAACCCTTCTAGATATTGACCTATATATCTCTCCTTTTGACTGATTCTAATTATATGTTTTTGCTATAATAATACTATAATTATTAGTGAAAAAAAATCCATGTTAAGTGAGGTAAAGATACCAGAACTGCTGTGATAGAGGAAGTAGAAATCAAAATCTCATGGAAATAGGCCTGCTAGAGCTCCAGAGACAGCTGGAACACCCATCAGTTTACTATTAAAATCCCAAAGTGAAGTCAAAGCTGTTTCTAGGTAGCAGATTCTTTTATTTCTCTAAAGCATGCATTATATGGTGATATTCCTTCGTCATAAACTCATGAAACCAGAAGGAGCACAATCTAAATAATTTCGGCAGTTTTGTCAATATCTTTCTCAGTTGTCTGGAAGCTGTTACAGAAAAAGTCTAATTTTGCACCAAAAGTACAATTAGTTTTACCAGCAGAATAGCATTTTCCTCCGTTAGTTAAGGCTGGAGACTATAGCCAGTTATGTCCTGGAATGTCATATTGTCAGCAAGATTATAGACTATAGGACTTCTCAGAATATATGTAATGATTTTTAGTTGGTAACTGTGATAACATCAGCCCTGTCTTTTAAAAAACGTAATTTTGGTTAAAAACAAATTTTCCAGAAAATGACCTGATTGGTGAATATTATCAAGCTTCCCTTGTGGCTCAGCTGGTAAAGAATCTGTCTGCAGTGTGGGAGACCTGGCTTCGATCCCTAGGTTGGGAAGATTCCCTGGAGAAGGGAAAGGCTACCCACTCCAGTATTCTGACCTGGAGAATTCCACAGACTGTAATAGTCCATGGGGTCACAAAGAGTCTGACATGACTAAGCAACTTTCACTTCGGTGAATATTAACAACATTAAAGTCATAATTTTTATTGGGAAAGTTATCAGTTATGGGGCAGAGATGGACATTAATTTTTATGGAAGACCATTATTATTCTAATTGTAGCTAGTTGTACCATTAGATAAATATTTTCATATAAAGAACTTCCCTGGTATTCTAGGACAAAGACATAAAACTAACAGTTAACATTTTGTATGCAGTTTTGGCCATACTGAATAAATATCTGTATCAAGCATTTTTAGCCTAGAATCAGAGTGGTCATAAAAATATGAACACACAGTTAAAATGGTTAATGTGTAAACTGAAATGTAGATCTGTGCCCATTGTTATAGGCTTAAGTTCAGTTATACTTTAATTACAAGGTTAAGCCTCCTGCTTTCGTGAACTGTCTGCATCTGATGAAAGTATTCTGGGCATCATGCCTTGGGCACTTCGTACACTGTCACGGGTTTGTGGCAACAGGATTATGCTGAGCATTCTGTGCTCTAAATTCTGCTCCTCCCACCCCACCGCCACCACTAGTACGGATACTCAATTTTTGACCTGTAGCTTGTGTTAATAGTAAGGGCCTTTGGATAAATTAATAAAGCAGAAACTATCTGAGAATAAGGAGACTGGCTCTGATTAATAAATTGTAATTACCAAAAAAAGGCTCTATCGAGGAATAATAAAATATCAGTCTTTGTACATGAATCAGTGATTACCCTTGAATGAGAATTTATTATGACCAATAAGGACATAAATTTTCAGAGCTCTTAATACCACATAGTTAAACCCAGTGAACAAAAATTTCGATTTTTCAAAGATAATTCGAATAAAGTGTAGATTCATATAATTTGCAGCACTGTCAGAAGTTAGAAAAATTGGTTACTATAATTCAGTTTATAAAGCTATTATTTATTTTAATTCAGTTTTGCTTCAATTTATGTCTACATTTTGAAAATCTTGACTGTTTATGAAATGTGTGAATTAAAACCAGTAAAATCAGTATAGGAGGCTTTAGGATGTTCAAGTAAATTAGATTTTTGTGATTAAATAAACCCTGGTGCTGCTGCTAAGTCACTTCAGTCGTGTCCGACTCTGTGTGACCCCATAGACGGCAGCCCACCAGGCTCCCCTGTTCCTGGGATTCTCCAGGCAAGAACACTGGAGTGGGTTGCCATTTCCTTCTCCGATGCAGGAAAGTGAAAAGTAAAAGTGAAGTTGCTCAGCTGTGTACAACTTTTTGAGACCCCACGGTGCCGTTTTTACACTGTGATAAAGCCAAGGAAAAGGCATATTATAAAACTAGTCTAATATCCAGTGATTCACATTGCAAGGCAAGGGTATACCTATTCATGGAAAATTGGGCTGAATAGTTTGTTGATGGGAAAAAGTTAACAATTTGCACTTTTGAAGAAAGAGATCAGTTCATGAAGACTTTGCTAATTAACTAATAAAGGTTAAGCTCTGTACAGGACAATTTGTAAGTCTATAGATCATCAGTTAAATAGGTTCCATGTTTTATTAGTCAGAAAGAAGTTTTTAGCTAGATTGGTGTGAGTTTGCCTGTGGGTCCCTCAAAGGTCAAATGTCAGTTTTTCTTAGTTAGAAAAAAAGTTTTCAATTAGGTTGGTTGGTGTGGGTCTATACCTGGTCACTCAAAAGTCTGTTACTTAGCTTCAGCTGGTGAAACGCTGAAACGTCATCACTGGTTGTCAGCTTCTGCTGGTCCAAAGCAGTTGTGTGCGACCGGCACAGCCAGTTTGAGATCTCCAATGGGAAAAATTTCCTTCTACTTTGTGAGTATCAAATCGCTATAGTACTTCTATCCCACTGGATAAGTTTACAAGAGTGCTATAATAGTTTCATTTTTAATTTAAACACGGTAAATTTTCAATTTTGTTTTTCTAGTAATAATGAACTTTGCATCTAATTAAACTTAGGATGAACATTTTGTTAGATATTAAACATAATATGTGTAAAAGAGGATATACAGTTTTCAAAAATGAAAGGAAATATTTGAGCAAAAATGAAGTACTCTGTGTTAAGATGGATATTGATTTAGCCTGAAATAATTCCCTTGGGTTTGCTTTTGTAATACTTTGTGAGTTTTGAATATGCAAGTGGACATGGTGAGGTTTATTTTGCTGTTAAAGTTTTGGAAGCAAGAGCAGGTCTCTTGGGTTGAATCAGATCATACAGGGACTGGGACTACAGTCAGAAATTCCCTCACCCAAATCTAAGTTAAATACATAAACAATAAGAAAGTTTGTTTCAAGTAAAGCTCCTTTTCGTGGTTTCAGCCAAGGCTATAAAACTGAGTGCTATTTGGTGTATGCCCTTGGGTGCATAAGAAAAAGAGGGAACAAAGCTCTAGCTGCTCAGAATAAATGTTGTTTAAACTTTATTCTAAAAATCTCAACTGTATCCCTTGAGGTTCTTGGTATTTATAATTCTGAAGTTAGTTAGCTCCAGTGCATCTGACCTCACACCCCTATTTTCCTTGTAGACAGTGATGAATGAAGTAGCCCATAACAATTAGAGTCAACTGAAATTCAGTTAGGGCATCTATCAGCATCATAATATCAGATTTGGGCCAGCATTTATAAATAGGTAATTAGGAACCTGGCTTTTCTTGCTGTGCTGAGATTTCAGCCAAAACCTGCCCATTGAATCATGAAGGCTCCAGGGTGTTCTCAGTCACTTCAGTCGCTCAGTCGTGTCTGACTCTTTGTGACCCCATGGAGTGCAGCATGCCAGGCCTCACCAGCTCCTGGAGTTTACTCAAACCCATGTCCATTGAGTCGGTGATGCCATCCAACCATCTCATCCTCTGTCTTCCCCTTCTCCTCCTGCTTCAGTCTTTTCCAGCGTTAGGATCTTTATAAATGAGTCAGCTCTTTGCATCAGGTGGCCAAAGTACTGGAGTTTCAGCTTCAGCATCAGTCCTTCCAATGAATATTCAGGACTGATTTCCTTAGGATAGACTGGTTTGATCTCCTTGCAGTCTAAGGGACTCTCAAGAGTCTTCTTCAACACCATAGTTCAAAAGCATCAGTTCTTCGACATTCAGCTTTCTTTATAGTCCAACTCTCACATCCATACATGACCACTGGAAAAACCATATCCTTGACTAGAAGGACATTTGTTGGCAAAGTAATGTCTCTGCTTTTTAATATGGTGTCTAGGTTTGTCATAACTTTTCTCCCAAGGAGTAAGCATCTTTTAATTTCACCATCTGCAGTCATTTTGGAGCCCCCCAAAATAAAGTCTGCTGCTGTTTCCATTTTTCTCCATCCAGTTGCCATGAAGTGATGGGACTGATGCTAATATCTTTGTTTTCTGAATGTTGAGCTTTAAACCAACTTTCTCACTCTCCTCTTTCACTTTCATCAAGAGACTCTTTTGTTCTTCATCTTCTGCCATAAGGTGGTATCATCTGCATATCTGAGGTTATTGATAATTCTCCCAGCAATCTTGATTCCAGCTTGTGCTTCCTCCAACCCAGAGTTTCTCATGATTTACACTATGTATAAGTTAAATAAGCAGGGTAACAATATGCAGCCTCAACGTACTCCTTTCCCTACTTGGAACCAGTCTGTTGTTCCATGTCCAGTTCTAACTGCTGCTTCCTGACCTGCATACAGGTTTCTCAAGAGGCAGGTCAGGTGGTCTGGTATTCCCATCTCTCTCAGAATTTTCCACAGTTTATTGTGATCCACACAGTCAAAAGCTTTGGCATAGTCAATAAAGCAGAAATAGATGTTTTTCTGGAACTCCCTTGCTTTTTTGATGATCCAGCAGATGTTTGCAATTTGATCTCTGGTTCCTCTGCCTTTTCTAAATCCATCTTGAGCATCTGGAAGTTTCAGGTTCATGTATTGTTGAAGCCTGGCTTGGAGAATATTGAGCATTACTTTACTAGGATGTGAGATGAGTGCAATTATGCGGTAGTTTGAGCATTCTCTGGCATTGCCAGGGTGTTCTACTTAGGTCCCTCTGTTAGATAGTAACCCTGATGCCATGCCACTGTGCCTATGCCAGGCTAGAGTCTGAAACAGAAAATTGCCACTAGGCTCATTTCCAAGGGACCCACCACGACTCCATAAACAGTACCCGTGCCCCAGTTGCGGCTGGCCTGGTGGCTTGTTTCTGCTCTCAGCCAGGCTGCCAGGGCCACGCTGGACTGGCTCTGTTTCTCCCTGAAGTCAGAAGGCCAGGAGTCGGTACAGAGATGAGCTAATACAATTGAGTAGAGCATTGCTAGTCACACATATGATAGTGGAGGACTTTGTTAGCAAGAAGTTAAAAGAGGTTCCAGCAGTAAATGTGCTCCTTCTGTATACTGTGTTATAAAGGACTTTTCAAATGCATTGTTTTATTGGATGCTTATAACTATCCAGTGGTGTTGGAGAGGTTTGTAATTTTATGACCACTTCCAGATGGATGAAGGAAGAAGACAGAAGGGTTAAGTGATTTGCCGTGTCTGTAGCCATTGGAGGAGAGTTTAGTGAAGAGGGGCATATTTTCAGGTGCTTTGGGTTAGGGTTTTAAAATCTGGATAGCATGAACTTTGTAGTTGGATCATAGTGTGGTAGCAGTGACTTTCTTGTTCAGGTAATCAGAAAATATTCCTGCCCTTCCTATGCTAAGTTGTAAAGATTTATTAAGAAATGGTACAAGGACTTCTCCCAGAGAACTTATAATTCCACTTTAGAACATATATGCACATAAACTATTTCTGTTAGGCAGTAATGACACTCAGGTGCCAGGGACTAAGCCTGCAGATGCCCACCTGTCCTAAAAATTCTGTGCATGTTTGTTTTACAGAAGTGCATTCTTTATGGGGAAATGCTCTGTCACCTCTGTCAATGAGAATATCAAGACTCGTTGTTTGTAGGGGTGGGAGGGGATGAGTGTTTGGTGATCATTTTCAGTTATTCACTAGGAGGGCTTGTTGAGCTCAGAGTATATTCCCTTCTCCAGGAAATCGTCCCAACCCAGGGATCGAACCCAGGTCTCCCACATTGCAGGCAGATTCTTTACCAGCTGAGCCACAAGGGAAGCCCAAGAATACTGAAATGGGTAGCCTATCCCTTCCCCAGACAATCTTCCCAACCCAGGAATCAAACCAGGGTCTCCTGCACTGCAGGCGGATTCTTTACCAACTGAACTATGTGGGAAATATTACTCACAGCTTTAATTTATTATAACAGCTATAAAGCAGAGTCAGCAAAGGAAAGGAACATGGGATAAGGTCCTGCAGAAACCAGGTGTAAAGCACCAGAAGTCTTCTGACAGTTGCAAAGGACGCACTTAATTTTTCCAACACAGATTGCGACAGTTTATATGAAACACTGTCTCCTGGGTCTCATCTGAGACTTGGTGGTCAGGTTTTTCTTGGGGGTCTGGTGACATAATCAACCCCTGCCCAGCACAGACCCAGCCTCCAGACTCCAGAAGGAAAGCAGCTGTTCATACACCAGGGGTTTGTGCCAACAATTCAGGCACAGTGAGCCACCCTCAACTGGGGAACCCCTCCTGAAATTCAAGTTCCCTAATGCCAGCCAAGGACCCACACTGCAAGCAGGCTTTTGTGAGGATAGCGGACTCATGCTTGTTTTGTGAATGCCTCTGCACTAAGTGATTCTATAATCGCTTAAGTTGTTGAGAAAAGGGATATTGATGGAGAAACTTTTCGGAATCCAGGGAAGTCCGATGTTAAGAAGAAGTCATGTTTCTTGAAGTGGGATTTGAGGTTGGACAAAAAAGAGAAGGATTCAAGGTGGAATTGCAGAGCACCAAGGTTTGACCCTGGTCCCAGCCTCCTGTCCACGTGCAGGAGATGGAGAGGAAGAAGGAGAACTGGGATGTGTTTTAGGAAATCAGGAGAGGCTAGAGGACCACAAAGGAGGAAATGCTTATTAGTATATAAAATGCTGCAGACAGGTAGGAATTACAAGGACTGCAAAAATGCTGCTAGGACGTCTTTTAATAATGTGTAAATTGACTTTCTTTAAACTCAAAGTTATCTGTACACATTAGCAAGACATGCAGCTCGTTGCCTTTAAAGCTTTCCTGCCCATCACATCTTTTTGTTTGCTTTGGGTCACTTAGAAAGCTTTAAGAGTTTTGGGTCATTGATCTGCATTGGTTTGTTTGGCTTAGATTTCACAGGCAGATAGAAATGGGTGAGCTTTGGGAAAGCTAAAAAAACTTTCCTTGAGAGTTACTGCGTACTTCTCTCTGGTAATTATTTAGGGACAACAGCGGCCAAAAAGCGTCTCTTCTTTCCTTGATGGAAAAGTAATTCTGTTTGTTCATTAAGAGGATTGTGTTTGCCATTCCATTAATCTCATTGCCGTTTGCTGGCGAAAAATGGAAATTGAATGCTACTTATTTTGAGTCCTGACATCCCGAGGGGATGGTGAGAGTGTTTGAATTTCCTTCTCCACCCTTGGACGCCTCCCAGACTCTCACTTCTAGGTCACCTGATTGTCTCCTGCTTCCTTTCTCTCTTTGTGGCTTCTTGATGGTGTGGTTGTGTAGGACCTCTGAGATGGATAACCACTGTTAAAAAAAAAATCATGTGAACCAATAGAGGCTTCTTTTTAACTTAAAAATGCACCAGAACCTCACTTACTTGGTGGAGGATCGATGATCTGGGGATTTCCCTGGCAGCCCAGTGGTTAAGACTCTGCCTTCCAATGCACAGGGCACAGGTTCAGTCTCTGGTCAGGGAGCTAAGATCCCACATGCCACACAGTTGCAGTCAAAGAAAAAAAAAGTTTTTGTGGCTGACTTTGAGTGCTAGTGGTAAAGTGAATACTGGTGCCTCATCTCTCACACTTTAGAGAATTTGGTGATAGGAAAGGTGGTAGAAGGTGGCGATATAAGTGCCCACTGTGGCATTTGCTGTCTCAGTTCCCTTAAGCCTGGCCTTACTGACTTCCTTGGACTTCAGGAGGGCAGATGCATGCTCGATTGGATGTGGTTTTTAATTCTCTGTCTCTTGTTCTAATATTCTAGGGCTTTCAGCAAAAATTCTCCTTCCACAGTAAAGAGATGTGGCTATCAGCTGTTCCTGGTGTAAGCAGGCGGTAAGTTTGGGGATAAGATAAAGCAAAGTGGGCTCCTGTTTTCTCAAAATAGAATTATGTCATGGCTGGAATTCCTGTCTGTAAGTGGAACATTATCATAATTTATGTATTGTTTCTCTCATAGGATCTGTGGAGGAAGGAAGACACATTAGAACTGTAGAACCATAGGATAAATGAGCTGCAAGAAACTAGAAATTAACCCCTTTATTTATATACATTGAAACCTGGAATCCCAGTTCAGAAAATCCCCTCCTGATTCCCTCTCTGAGTCTAGAATTGAGGGATTTTCACTCCAAGGCCACTTGCCCCGTAGTACACTAGGTCATCGATGACGACTTGTATAGAAGGAAGTTGCAACCTTAGATAATCCCTCTGACAAAGCAATTCAGTGGTTCTTCTGTTTTTGATGTGGGTGAATTTTTTCTTAATGGGACTGTGTTAGGAATAGAGTGGGCTTATATTCTTCCTTAGGTTTGGATGTTGTTATAGTTGGCTGTATGCTCATTGAAATGTTAGTCTTTCTTACATTTGAACATGGATACTCATATGGATCCAATGATAATTTCCCTTTTTACTTTTCTTCTCTTTTTTTTTTCATTTTTTAACAGCTCTGTCCCAACCAGATGGTTCATTTTTTTTTTTTGTCTATGAACCTATTTTTTTTCTTTAGCTAGACAATGGAGACTGACTCACAAGTTAACAAACTGTGGCTTATAAACCAAATCTGACTGCTGCCTGTTTTTGTAACTAAAGTTTTATTGGAACGCAGCCATGCCCATCTTTATGTGTTGCCTCTGGCTACTTTTTTGCTCCAGCAGCAAAGTTGAATAATGCAGCAAAAACAATATGGCCCCATAAGACTGAAATATTTACTGTCCAGTCCTTTTATAGAAACAATCTGGACTCCTGCTGTAATCTCTCAGTTTACTAGTTTTTTAAAATGTCTTTGTAATTGGGATATATTGTCCCCTCACTGCACAGCCAACCTGAAATAAAGGGCTGTGCTGTTTAAGCTTAAGAGTTAAGGCTGTGCAGATAAACTTCAGACTTCCAGGTGGCTTAGGAGTAAAGAATCTGCCTGCCAACACAAGAGACGCAGGGTGCATTGGTCAGAAAGATCCTCTGGAGGAGGGCGTGGTAACCCACTCCAGTATGCTTGCCTGGAGAATCCCATGAGCAGAGGAGTCTGGTGGGCTACAGTCCATGGGTTCACAAAGAGTCGGATATGATTGACTGAAGCAACTTAGCCCATGCACTGCACACATGGGCTTTATCTAGTCCACAAGGCAGGAGTGGAAGGTGCATTTACTTGAAACACATGAGACTGGCTTTTTTTGTGGGTGAAAAACCTTTGCATCTTTGCAGTTCCATCAGGTTCAATCTAATAATTTCTCTGGCATCATTTCACTAGCCCCCTCGTGTCAGGAGGATCTGCTATTACTCGGTAGGGACACCTTGGTCGGGAAAGTTCAAGGTTTGCTGCATCACCCTCCTGGCACGTTTTCTGTTCTTGGCATCCTATCTCCTTTCAGTTAATTGTTTTACAAGGAGTCTTTGTGCTTCTGTTCAAGAACATGTTCACAAATATAAGGGAGCGTGTTTCCTTTCACTCAGGGACCTGTGCAAATGCCAGTTGCGCAGCTACAACTGGCCATCAAGACAGTGCCTCTGCTCGGAAAGGAAGAAGCAGATTTAGGCCCTCTGGGCCCCCAACACTGCCTATGCTTGTTGTTTCCCTGATCTGGTGAGACGGCACTTGCCAGGTGGCATCAGCGCGGCCCTAGATAGGCTGCACGTGCTGCTACCCTGTGGCTGCCAGCTTGTGGTGAGATGGTTGATCCCAGCTCATTTAATTTGGAAACCGTCGTGCTTCACAGTGAGCTCATGTACTTTCTTTCCATGAATCTGTAGTCCAATCGAATCACTGAAAAAACAACTCGCACTTGACCCTTGTGGCAGAGTTTTGATCAATTCTATGTATCTTTGGGGGCTTCCCTGGTATCTCCGCTGTAAAGAATTCACCTGTAACGCAGGAGACCTGGGTTTGACCCCTGGGAAGACCTGGGAAGATCCTCTGGAGTAGGGCATGGCAACCCACTCCAGTATTCTTGCTTGGAAAATCCCCATGGACAAAAACCTGGCGGGCTACAGTCCATGGGGTTACAAAGTTGGACCCAACTGAGCGACTAATCACAGCACATGTATCGTTGAGTTTCCCAGGGTCCTACATTGTAGGAGCTGATTTTTCAAGGACTGAAAATACAAAACCTTTTAAGACAGATTATGGTGATGGTGTATTTTAACACTATAGGTAATTCCTTCTAGGATGTATGATGTCAAACAATTAAGTACGTTCTGTGGGCACTTCCTGTAGCAGAAAATAAAACTGTATTTGGGAGCTGCGTTTCATGTATTCAGTTCCTGACTTGACCCCTTAAAAGTCATGCAGTTTTAGACACATGTCTTAGTCTCTCTATGGGCTTCCCTGGTAGCTCAGACGGTAAAGCGTCTGCCTCCAGTGTGGGAGATCCAGGTTCCATCCCTGGGTCGGGAAGATCCCCTGGAGAAGGAAATGGCAACCCACTCCAGTATTCTTGCCTGGAAAATGCCACGGACTGAACAGCCTGGTAGGCTACAGTCCATGGGCTCGCAAAGAGTTGGACATGAAACGCAGCTCCCAAATACAGTTTTATTTTCTGCTATAGGAAGTGCACACGTCTTAGTCTCTCTAGAGTACTCAGGTGTAAATTGTGTACTCAGGTGTAAATTGTGAGAGTTGGAGTCGGCAGTCTCTGAGATTTCTGCCACGTTAGAAATGCAACGGCTATTCATATAGCCAGTTTATTTGAATAATTATTTTAATTGGAGGATAATTACTTTGCAATATTGTGTTGCCAACAATCCTACGTGCAGGGCAGCAAAGGAGACACACATAAAGAACAGACTTTTGGACTCAGTGGGGGAAGGAGAAGATAGGATTGTTTGAGAGAAAATTACTTTTTAAAGAAGGAATTCAAATGAGATTTCTCTGGCATATCAAATTGTTTGCAAATCACAAACAATTTAGGAAGAATTATTTATCTTATTAGTATTTCATGCTTAATTGATTTAGTAATTTGCCACTGGATCATGTCAGATCTTGAAGCTACTCAGCGATAAAGATAAAATTGCCCCGATGTGATGTAATTTGGGTGGCTATATTTGACAGTTTTCCTGAGACAGTCCTAGTTTATGTCTGCTGTTCCAACATAATTATTGTCTCTGCTCCCTTTCATTCTTAAAGTTGTTTCAGTTAAGATGATAAATTACGTTGTCACATTAAGTATAATCTAAGTAGCAGCTACTGTTAATTTTTTTTTAAATCACTATGATTAAATTTTTAAAGCCCATAATTGTATAACGGGGATTTGATGTTTATTAGAAAATAAATATGCTACCACACATTATTATCACTTTACAGTCACAAAAAAGAAAAAAAAATACTGGAAATGTAATTGGCCTCAGTCCATTGGGGTATATAGCTAAGCCCCTGGAACCTAGGTATGGTTATTATCATTAGTCTCTATTGACTTCCGCCTTTCAAAAATCAAAAGTGCTTTGGATTTGCCAAGTGTGCTAGGACCATTATTTTTTCAGCAGCTTTAGACAGACCCAGCAGAAGCAAGCAGTCTCTGTTTCCTCAGTTGTCTAGAAGAGACAATTTTTTTTTCTGGGTCCCTTACACTGGAGGGACTACTGGGAAGGATTGATATCTGTGGATAGAAAAACAAGAGGCAGATAGGAGGAATGTCATTCTACTTGTCTTCATTTCCTTCTCAGCATTATCCCAAATCAGCCAAGTCTGTGAGGAGCACAAGCCAAGTGAAACAAAATTATGTGCAAGGTAGCCTTTCTAGAACCCTCCAAATCTCTAACATTTTTAATGTAAATACCCTATAAAAGGTTATCAAGTTTCAGCTGGTCTACAAACTGAGTTATTGTAATCAGTTGTTATCAGTTTATAAAATAGAATGAATTTGTAATCTGGTCTCACAGGTTCCTGGGGCTGGTTGAGCAGTGATGGGGAGCGTGGGACCTCCGTGTGTGTGTGTGTGTGTGTGTGTGTGTGTGTGCGCACGCGAGTGTGTGCTTAAGTATGCAACATGCACTTGTTCCTTCTTGCGGCGGCATTTCCCTCTGTGCAGAATTGTTTACTGGCCTGTTTTTCCCTTCAGTTTCACAATAAGGTGACCTGCTTCATGCTGCATCAGATTGAGGAACCCTGCTCCCTGGGGGCTCACGCCGCTGTTATTGTTCCACCCACCTGGATCATTAAGGTGAAGAAACCTCAGGTAACTGCCGGGACCCCGGTGCTGCTGGGCCAGCTCAGAGAAAAAGGAACTGCTGCTTCTTGCTTTTCTCCCCCCAACGAGGCTCTGGGTTCCTATGATCTCTGCTCACTCCTCCCCACAGGCCCGTGCTTAGCTTCCCAGTTCGTCCCGTTAGCCCATCCCTGTACTGCTGTTGGGCTCTCTCATGGAACCAGCCTCTACTTCCTAAAGAAATCAGAGTTTCGCGGCAGGAGTGCTTGCTCCCCATTCAGATGCTAATATGTATTCTCTCGCCCGGGCGCTCTGCTGAGTTCCTGAAAGCCTCGTGGTGAGCAGTGCGTGCAGCTGACTCTTACACGACTCTCTTCTCTTGCAGCCTGGGCAACCCCAGGGAGTGACTGTGAGGGCGCACGGTGGTGCAGGCTTCAGTGTTGGGTTGCGATTCCCACCACTTCCAACCCCAACGCAGACTGTGGGTCATGACCTTCCCCAGTACACGAGGCCTGCTTAGAGAGCAACTCTCTTTCCTTAAGGCAAAGTAGAATTTATCCTCTTAACAGCTAATCTCATTCTGTATTCAAGCCTCCTTGTACTTTCTGCATTGCAGGCTGATTCTTTAGGTCTGAGCCACCAAGAAGCTCTTTTGTACGCGTGTTTCCCCCTAAAATTCAGCACTCTCTCCAACTGTTTTATAGTAAACATTCAGTTAAATCAACACGTTTTCATCAAAAATCTTGATGGTATCAAGAAGGCTACTAAGCACTGTGAATGTAATACATGATCTTTGCTCTGAAGAACCATGTAATTACTTTAAGGAAAGATCAGGGAGAGCTTCATGAAGCAGGTGGGTTTTATTCTGCTTCCTTAAAGATGGATGGGCTTTAGGTCAGTGGAGAAGAAAATAACATGCAGGGGAATGGCAGGAGCAAGTATACTTTGTCCAAAATTATATCCATGGGGCTGTGAGACTAGGTTGACTGCAGAGGAAGGTTTATGTAGGGGTTGAGTAAAAGAGACGAGCATAAGATTTTTCAGGCCTGACGCAGAGGAGATTTTTGCTCCATGTAAACTTTATCCTTTTAACAAAGGAATGATTGAATAAAATTATGTATATGTATATAAATGTATATTTTAAGATATAATTGTTTAGCATGAGTATGTAGGATGACCTAGTGGTATGGGATTTTGGACAACTGAAGATAAACCAGGAAAACCAGAAGACACTATCACTCTGCAGACAAACTCTAAGTTTACTTTTGTAAACTTTAAAAGATCTTTGGGTTGTGGAAATTTTCAAACAAGTGAAGAGAAAGAGATGATCATAATGAATTCTATAACCATGGACTTTGCTGCTGCTGCTGTTGTTTCATCTGTCCCTTGCCACGCTGTATCGTTCTTTTCATAATTAAATTTGTTTTGAGATTTCCATGCAGTTCTAAGAAACAGCACAGAAGGAACCCATGTATCCGTTACAAACTTTCTCCTCATGGTGCCATCTTGTAGTATCAGGGTACAACATCAGAACCAGGATGCCAACAGGATCAGTGGAGACAGAACAATTCCGTCACCCTTTCGCTGCCACATCCGTGCCTCCTCTGGCCCCACCCCATTTGCTCTGTCTTCTTGAAAGTGCAAGTCGCCCTTTTTCCTTTTGCTAGGGAACTTTAAAGCAAAGTTTAGCATACCATTTAATCTATAAATGCTACCTTTTGTTTCCCAGAAAGATAAACTTCACAAAGACAATTCCATACCATTACTTCACTCATCAAAATTAAAGTGGCATCCTTAAATTATTTTCTGATTGTTTTAAATATATCTTTTTTACAGTTATTTTGTCAAACTAAGATCCAAAGTCTACAACTTCCTTTTTGTTGAATGATCTCTTAATCTCTTTTAATCTATAGCACTCTGCTCTATTTTTCCTGCCATTTATTTATTGAATAAATAGGGTCACTTTACCTAAAGCTTAGCTCATATTTTAATTTTGACTGATTGTATCCTTATTGTGCTTTAAAATCATTTAAATCCTCATTTAAAATCATGGCCCATATTTCTTACAAAAATATTTAGATGTAAGGACTGAGATTCAGGTTTAATTTCTTGGCAGAAGGACTATATGGGTATTGATGTCTTTTTCTGTAGTGTTGCTTTTAATGGAACATAATACCAGATTGTTCACTGTTAGTGGTGTTAGGATTCAGAAACTGTCATCCTAATCTATTTGTTATAAATTTGTCCCTCTGTCTTTCATCTGTAATTACAGATTGTTGCCTAAATCTTTTATTTCATTGGGTTTTGTTAAAGGGTGATTTTCCAGTTTTTACTCTTCAGTTTTTACCTACAGTTTTTCTATGAAGAGACCTTGACCTTATTACCCACGAATATAATACATAACAGATGCTTTTGTGTTTGTCTTCATTTGTAAATTTTCATAATAAGTTGGTATCTTAGCAGCTTTTATTAGGTAGCTGATTGGTGGGAATGGTTTTTGGAAAGCAGTCAGAGTCAGGATGCTAAAGTCCAAAACTTTTTAATAAGCCACCTTTTTATTCCTATCTATGATTCAGGACATTGTAATAATAAGAATGAAAGCTAACATTTATTGAATGCTTTGCATGTGTTATGTATTTTAAGTACTATACATTTAGTATCTCATTTTTATGGTGCTCTTATTAGTTCCACTTTGCAGCTGAGGAAAGTGAGGAATAGAAAAGTCAAACAAATTAGCTGGGGCTATACAATTATTAGTGGAGATGTATTTGAACCCACAAATTGTGATTCTGAAATCCAAGCTCTTGACGATATATCATGCTACTTTATCATGTTGCTAAAACCAGCCTTGATGAATTAGATAACTTTAAAACTTTTGGTGGTCCCTTCTCCCCTGGGTCCCAAAGTCATCAAGTAATTTAACTAATTAAGTTCTGTATAAAAGATGATGTATAATGAGCCTAAGGGGGCAGAGTGGCAATAAGGTAGTGGTGAAGCGCTCTGGTTGCTAACCAGGCAGTCTGGACTCATAACTTTGCCCTGCCACTTAATAACTTGTTTCATCTCAACTTAATCTCTTCTACTTCAGTTTCTCCTCTGTAAAGGGTAAATAATACTCGTACTTATTTCATAGAGCTTTTTTGAGGACTAGTGAGCTAAAACACGTAAAATAACACACACAGAACAGTACCTGGCTCATTGTAACCACTCAGATTTTAGCTCTTGCTATTTTCCTTCTTATTGAATTTTAGGAGCACAAGGTGCCAGGTGAAGCTATGCAACAACAGACGACAGTGGGACAGTCAAACAGGGGTCAGGATAGAAGTTACTGATCCCTGAACCTGCTGTGTTACAGCAAAAAGAGACATGCAGAGGGTAAGAGAGAGACCCAGTGCAGGGGGCAGAAAGAGTCAAGAGTAGGGCCATAGAATCGTATCTACAGTGTTTCCAAGTACACCTTGAAGTATTACTGTAGCTGTTGCATTTCACACCAGAGTGGGATTGTATATTCACTAGTCCAATCCCTATCCCAGGGGAGACAGTCAAGACTTGCTCATTTGCTAAATAAAAGAATAGAAGACAACAGGGAGAACATCCACACCTAGAAAATGGAAGGAGGAGGAGGAGACTGTTTGCCAGACAGAGAACTATGGTAGCATGAAGTTTCATTATTAAAACATGAAAACACAAACAGGACAGTCGTCAATGCTCAGCTCTGTAGACATGAAAAAAATACCAAGGGCTGAGAGAGGTCCTCGTGTGTGGAACCAGATCATTAATAGTCAAAGCTGTAGTTTGTAGAGTATGGGGCGTGCGTGGCAAGCAGTTACAAATGGCGTGGAAGCAATAAGATTAGAGAATTTATTTGGAGACATTGGGTGGGAAATCTTTTTTTAGGAAAGGAAAAGATGGAAAATAGCAGATAAAATGCTTTCTGAGCATTTAGAGTTTTATGTATCTTTCCACCTGTACCATATATTTCTGTGTTTTCCCATTGGGGCTTCCCTGATGGCACAGTGAGTAAAGAATCTACCTGTAATGCAGGAGCTGCAGGACACACAGGTTCGATCCCTGGGTCGGGAACAATCCCCCTGGAGAAGGAAATGGCAACGCACTCTAGTATTCTTGCCTGAAAAATCCCATGGACAGAGGAGCCTGGTGGGCTGCAGTCCAAAGGGTTGCAAAGAGGCAGACACAACTGAGCACAAGCACCTACCTACCTGTTTTTCTGACACTGCTTCACAGTGATAATGGAGAAGAGCCTTAATTGAATTAAATAACTGTTTAATTAACCACATTCGAAGATGCTGTTACCTGCAGCGGGAGGTCCGAAGATGAATCAGATGTTCATTTGATGTCCACAAAGAGTGCACTTCCCAGGGAGGAAAATAGACACAGCAGTCTAAATCACTGGTTGCAGTCTTTGTGAATTTGATTCTGGAGAAGAATTCAACCACAAGTAAATCCTTAATATTGGGTTGGCCAAAAAATTTGTTCAAGTTTTTCCCTAACATCTTATGGAAAAGCACAAGTGAGCTTTTTGGCTAACCCACTGAAAGAGTAGTTTTCAGATGTCTAGGAAGGGATATCTATTTGACCGGTGTGCATCTCATGGGAGAACACACATATGGAGGTGAAAGGAAGGGGCCAGAGAGTTGGGTTGCATCAGCCCTGGTCACTGAGATGCGTACACACCTAAGGCGCAAAGGGGTAGATGCCACCTACGATGTAGAAAAAGGGTGGAGGCCTGAAGCAAAATTGAGCTGCCTCAGTCATGGAGAACAGTCTAGGCTCAGTGGAAAACCTGGCCTGTGTGCTTGGTCTTGAAGGATGTGGGCCACATTCCTGGCAAGAGGCATGAAGAAGGGTCATGCAAGCCAATAGGATCTAACAGAACAGCAATGAAGATGGGTCATGAAATAAAGTCAGCTTTATCTGTGTTTGTGTCTAAATAAATGGGTCTAAAGAAAAGTAAAGGAAATTTACTGGAGTGTATTATGGTCTGAAAAAGTGGGTTGTAAAGAGGTGGAATTAAACCATATATTTTCGTTCTCTGTGGAAAGATGGCGGGTTCTGAGTGGATGATGACTCTGTGACCAGCTGTGGAGTTGGGCGCTGTGTGAAAGCTTGCTGGATGATTTGCTAGGTTTCATCACCAAATCACTTGGTGAGACCTGGAAGTGAAAAGATGATGAAAGGTAGATAACTGAAAGGAGTTAAAATGAAAAACAACAACAACAACAACAACAAATTTTAGTGACCAAGCCTCAGTCAGTTAATATAAAATCCAAGTTATATTTTAAGTTACAAATGTCAGTGTTTGTCCTCTGGACTGAAAATGTTAGAGGGTAATGC
The DNA here is from genome assembly GCA_006408675.1 of Madoqua kirkii. Lineage (NCBI taxonomy): Eukaryota > Metazoa > Chordata > Mammalia > Artiodactyla > Bovidae > Madoqua > Madoqua kirkii. The sequence goes on from SJYC01113531.1 coordinate 24,870, forward strand.
TTTGGATGAATGAATTAAAGATATTCAAATACTAGTGCAGGCACTTAGAGCTGATGGAGCAAGACTCATGTGGTATGAACTTTTTATGAGGTCAGATGTGGGGGGACCCTAGAGGTGTGTGTTTTTAATAAATAACATCTTTCTCTACTTAATGCTTCAAACTTTGGCCTTTCTATTAGAAAAATCATACATTAATACATATTTTTTGATTCCTTTTAAACTGCTATGGATATTTTATAGTTGATTTAAGCAAATTCCCTCCCAGTGGATATCTATATTATTTCTATGGTCTGTTTATAAAAATGTCACAATCAACTCCTACCTAGCCTTGTATGAGCTTTCTCCATGCTAGTCCTTATTCCTTATGATTGGATTATCTTAAAATGCTAGGGCTCTCATGATATGTAATAGCAATGACCAACAATCTCCCTCAATTCCCAATGCCAAAGACTTCCTTTGGTCAGTCTAAATGTCACATTTGCTGTGTGAAACAAGTTGCTGTGATTTGGCCAAATATGCCTGAGAAGCTGCTGAGACCCTGTCCTTAGCTTTTGGAGTAAGTTTTCTTGATTCTTCTGCTTGCTTGTCCTTATAACAACCATTGCTGCAGTACTAAAGCTGGAGCAGGGCAGAGTGAGAATATCCTTTCATAGACAAAGTCCATGGAGCACTCTCTTGTTATCCATCAGAGTTTTGTCCAGCATGTGAATGGAGGAAGACTTCATCTGGGATGATGAAGTGAGATATGGTATCTTTAGACATGTTATTATAATTGATCCTTTGTGATCCTGTCACCTGAGGAAATCCCGAGTTAATAAGAGTAGTAAGTTGGGTTTCATTCACAGTGTAATGATTCACCCATAGGATTTCATAACAGCCCAGGAGGGCGTCATAACTGTGATAAAGATTGTGTTGATAGGATTATTTTTGTGCCCTGATAATCCTGTGCCACAATACCTGGGACAAGAAAACAAAAATCCTTTATCTTTTCTTAGGAATTTCACAAAAGAGTGGGCACAGAATGTACAGGGGTGAATGCTGTTGCAATCAGAAGAATGTATAAATCCAGACAAGAGCACTGCATTTTGCTGTTTGGACAGTTGAACTTGTAGAGCGAACCCTTTGCATCACTGAGTTAGCTGCTTTTGATAACAGTGATGCTTTGTTTTAGAACCCAGGAAAAGTATTAAAGGTCTCTTGGCTGTTTTGTCAACAATTCTAGATAATAACATCTCGGTATAATTTTTTCATTCTTGGGAACCATGTTTATTTAACTCTCACAAGACTGACCAGGCAGAGTAAGTGATATGTGGATTGGCAAGGCTTGAAGACTTGTCTTGGCCAAAACACAGCCTGAATCTGCCTTCGCATCCATCTGTTCCTCACTGAATTAAGCTGCCTTCTAAAAGAAGTGATGTCCTGAGACAGAGATACATGTTTACACAAGGACAGAAAGAAGCCTGGGGAACTTGGAGGTGTGGCGTTCCATAATGCTTATCGTTTGCTCTTTGACCATCCGTAGGGAGGTAAGCTTACTCAGAGCTCACGTGCAAGCGTCCAGGTACTGTAAGTCAACCACTGTGCTTGAGCTTTCCCCCTTCTTGTTCTGTGAGATGAAGGCCTCAGGTGCGTGTGGCTTGGTGAGGTTTGGAAGCATTTGCATCTGTGTTCAAAACAAAGGCCATTTTTGTCTGTCTGTTCCCTATGAGAGCTGAGTCCCCTGCCTGCTCCTTTTTCAGACATACAGCCTGATTTTGGTGTGTTTTTCTAACCCTCTTCTCAAACACACTTGATCAGCAGGGTCACCTGAAGAACTGTGATTTCTGTGATCAAGCAAGTTGAGGAAACAGTCTCTCAACTTGGTTCATGTGACCTGTCTCTTGGAGTTTAATTATTGAGTCCTGTCCAGAGCCGAGGCCCATAGTGTGTTCCTGTAAGTGTTGGTGTCCCGCATTGCTCTTGACACTATATCAACGAAAATGAAAGAAATTAGGAAACAATCACCCACTTCCTAAGGATGCTTTTTGAAATCAGGGAAGACTCAGTCAGTGTCGTGAATTATAAAAATACTGACTTATTATTTCTGCAATGATATGAGTGCCTACTATGTGCCAGGCACTGGTGCTGGGGATATATAGCCATCAGAGGCAACTGATAACATTGATCAAAGTGTTTCTCACTGGATGGATACCAGGTTAACTACTTTACATATATATATATATATTTTTTTTTCATTTAAACCTCACAAAGTTCCTTTGAGGTAGGTATTATCACTTTCATTTGAAAATTAAGAAACTTAATTCAAAATTTTGACTTGGCCAAGGTCATGGGCTAGTAACAGGAAGGTTCAGAATTCAGTCTGTCAAATCCCGAACGTCACACTTCTTACCCCAGTGACTGGCTTTGCTATACGCAGTACATACAGCTCCTCATTCTACCTTTTGTACTTCAGACAGAGGTTCTCAATTCTGGCTACACTAGAATTCCCCAGGAGCTTTCATCATTTTATTTTATTCTATTCCATCCTGTCATAATCTATTCTATTCTGGGGAGCTTTTAAAAAGCATCTTTGCCTGGGCTTCACCCTAAACAAATAAGAATATTTGTTGGGGCCCAGGTACCAACACTCAAAGCATCATGAATTGCCATAAGTAATAGGTACTGCTTCTGCCAGTCTAATAGTTTTCAGCACTCTACTTGGAATATTTGACTAATTAAGCATTTAAAAGTTCCGAGTAATTGTTCTTCCCTTTCAATAAAATTGAAAGTAGTCAAAATACAGCAAATACTCAAAGAATGCGGAAGTTTCCCAAAGAGGGACATGATAATAGATCCATTTAAAGAGGAATTTGGAAACTTGGAGATCTAATTGCAGGAGAAGTATAGTCTAAAGTGAGTGATGAGAAATCACCTGGCATCGTGAACACCCATGAACTTCTGGATTTCTTTTCTGGTGAGATTCAGAAAACCTGAAGACTCTTTTAATCTGATGGGGGAAGAAAACCTTGGGACAGATGGTGGTTCAAGAAAGTTTCCTTCATCCTTGGTGAGCACAGGCCACAAATCAACTTTTTTTTTTCTTGGTCCAAATGCAAATAACAGCTAAATAGTTTCAGTCTTACTAACTTGGATGTGTTCATATATGATGTACTCTAGACTATAAAGTTTATTTTGAATGCTCTAAGAAAAAATACAGTGTTGAAAAATAGATATCTAAGTTTCTGCAAGCTGTTTGAAAACATATAATTGCTCAAACAATGCATGTGTCTATACTTATGTAAACTTTTAAGTTAAAAATTTTGTATTTCAGGCTTTCAACACTTTGTAAAACATCTATGTCATGGTAGTAATACTTGCCTTTATGAAGATGGCTAATTAATTATTGACTCTGCACTAATTAAATCTGATTTTACCTTGCCTTCAGCCAGGGAGCTGTGACTGTTCCCAGAAAGAGGTTCTTCTCAGAGCATCTGTATCAAATATTGAGTAAATAGATGAAATAATCAGAGTTGTGGTCCATACGTTCCCTAGAAAGAGAAAGACGGGGAAAGTAAATTTGAAGTCCCTGTGTTTCAAGCTGGATGCACTTCTGTGAGAGGAAAAAGATCAAGGTTGCCAAGGGAGGGAGGACTTTTTTAAACCAGTAGGTCCTTAGCCAGAAAAAGGAAGAGCAGTGACTGCCACGCTACTATCATAAGTAACTTGACTCTTTGCATTTTGAAAACCAAGCCATGAATGCTGATAGAAGAGTTGGATCATAACATTTCAGTGGGATTGAGTCATTTTATATGAACAGGTCATCTTCTATAAAAAGTAAACAGAGGGGGAAAAAAGAAAAAGAAAAAAGAAAAACATGAAAAATGGCCTCCTTTTTTACATTTCCACATAGGTGATCTCCATACCAGGAGATGAACTTCTTGAACTTGGTTGGGCGGGAGACGGACCTGGTTGGGCGGGAGACTGGAGCCCCTCAGAGAATTTGGGATTCTTCCATTTTTACTGGGAGGGTTGGCAGGTATAACATGTGTTGTTATGTGAGTCCATGAGAGCCTCCAGGGTTCTAACTCCCTGCCTCTCCGTGGGGTGGGGAGTCAGTCGCTCACTCTCAAGCACGCGACTGGGTTCTGTGTGTGGCTTCTCCATGAGCAGTGGCTTGGAAGTGTCAAAGCATGAGAAGCATGCCCTGCCGAACAGCATGCGCCACCAGCACCTTCCACACGGTCCTGCATGGGCGCGCTCGAGGGCCACCGGCCCCGGCTCAGGGGTCCCTTCTTTCCCTACAGAACTCCCTGAAGGCGTCCAATCGGAAGAAGAAGAGAACAAGCTTTAAAAGAAAAGCCAGCAAAAGAGGAACCGAAGTAAGTGCTTGAGGGCATGGTCCAGGGAAATCCACCTTCCTCTCCATTGTCTCCTCCGTCTGACCCGACCTGGTCCGAGCTCCTTTTTTGGATGTATCTCCCGCCACTCTCCTTCACCATACCCTAACCACACTGGGATTCTGCGTGTTCCTTTAAAATATACTCATAAAACATCTTGCCACTTTAGAGTCAAAGTGTTTGCTCTTGTCTGTGGAAGTATTGTCCCAGAGATGATGAAGATGAGAGCTAGAATGTATCTAGTGCACTTCAAGCCTATAGAACAAAAAACAGATCATGGCTAAATTCTTGGGGGCAAGTTATAGCTTGAGACACTTTCTCAGGTTGAGTGAGCCCTGTGAAACAAGGTGCAGTGTATTTGGGGGGATATGTTGATTTGGGGGATGGGGTGGGGAGTGGCAGTGGTTCTAGAAACACCTCACCTTCATTGCTTTGGGGCTGCTTTTCAAGTCGTGGATGTGTGTCTCAATAGTGCTGCCTTCTTTCTTTAGCAGGAAAACAAAGGTCGGCCTTTTGTGATAAAACCTATCTCTTCTCCGCTCATGAAACCTTTGCTTGTGTTCGTAAACCCCAAGAGTGGAGGCAACCAGGTAAGTCGGTTTCCATGAGTTGCACTTGGAAGTTTCAACACTTTCTTGAAAACACATTTCCTGACATTCAGTAAAATAGCACTATGTGGGACTCCTAGCATTGGAAGACAGCCAGTTTCTCCAGTAAGGCACAGCTTTATACTTGACAGGGCCAGGCAAAACCTTGAGGTTCTAGGATTTATTCCTCTGCTTCCACGTCAAGCTTCACTAGAGGTGTCAAAAACCTAATTGCTAACATTTTACTTACAGATTTTCAAGAAAGTTCATGCTACAAACTCACAGTGTTTCCGCTTTCTCAACTCCTATAGTTGGGAAGCCCTTCATGAGCTTGTGTGTGTGAGTTAGTCGCTCAGTCGTGTTTGACTCTTTGTAACACCATGGACTGTAGCCCACCAGGCTCCTCTGTCCATGGAATTCTCCAGGCAAGAATACTGGAGTGGGTAGCGGTTCCCTTCTCCAAGAGATCTTCTCGACCCAGGGATCGAACCTGGGTCTTCTGCATTGCAGGCAGATTCTTTACCATCTGAACCACCATCTGTGTTTCTTTCTGTTGTAATCAAGACTCAACTACTTTCCCCCCATCCTCAGAGGAAAGAGAGAATAATTATTTATTATCCATGATAATCATGAACAACAGACACCACCAAGGCTACCAAAAAATATATCACCTTCCACAGGTTTCATTTGGTCTTTGCCCAAGTCCTATAGAATGATTAATATCAACCTCATTTGAGGATAACGAATAGCCTTAGAGAAGTAAAATTTAATAACATGTTTAATGTACATAGCTCTTTAAAGGACAGAAATTGTTCCAGAATCCAAGTCTTTGTCTCCTCATCTCATCCTCGTCCCACTCTCTGAGGCTTCTTATCAATACTCCTCTCTGTGTTCTGGTTTTGCTGTGACTTTCATGAGAGTTTGGATGATATTTCCTGTGTCAGTTAAGTGCACATTTTACATTTTGAGACAAGATTCCCTGAAGTGTCACGCTAAGCAACTTAAAGATTTAAAACTATTTTAGTCACCTCGTATAAGTAGGAAAATCATAGAATTAAGATTGACCCAAGATAATGCCTGTTCTTATTAGTAAAGTTAATGGGTATTTTCCAGATCACATTATAGTAAAGCTTCTCATTTAAAGAAATATTACCCCTCTTTCCTTTCTTCAAAATTATTATGATTTTAATTTGTGTATTTACTTAGTTTTCGGCTGTGCTGGGTCTTCACTGCTGCATGCTGGCTTTCTCTAGTTGCAGCATGTGGGGGCTACTCTCTAGTTGCGGTAAGCTTCTCATTGTGGTGGCTTCTCTTGTTCATGGGCTCTAGGATGCAGGCTCAGTAGTTGTGGCAGGTGTTAGTTGCCCTGTGACATGTGGGCTCTTCCCGGACCAGGGATCAAACAGGTGTCTCCAACATTGCAAGGTGGATTCTTAACACTGGACCACCAGGGAAACCTCCAAATTCTTTTTCTTTTTTTAAGATTTTTTTTTTTAATGTGGACCATTTTTAAAGTCTTTATTGAATTCGTTGGGGCTTCCCAGGTGATGCAGTGGTAAAGAATTCCTGCCAATGCAGGAAACACAGGAGACTCAGGTTTGATCCCTGGGTTGGAAGGATCCCCTCGAGTTGGAAATGGCAACCTGCTCCAGGATTTTTGCTGGAAAATGCCATGGACAGAGGAGCCTGGTGGGCTACAGTTCAGGAGGTTGCAAGGAGTTGGACAAGACTGACCGAGCATATTGAATTTGTTACGATATAGCTTCTGTGGTTTATGTTCTGGTTTTTTTGGGGGGGAAGGGGGGGGCATGAGGCATATGGTATCTTAGCTCCCTGACCAAGAATCCAACTCATGCCCCCTGCATTGGAAGGCAGTGTCTTAACCACTAGACTGCCAAGGAAGTCCCCCCCCCAAATTCTTAATATTAATTCTTCTGTTAAAAGTCTATATTAACATTGTAGAGAATGGAGAAAAGAAATGTTACAAGTAGAGAATTTGCTTTTAACATCCTGGTTTTTTTGATTTACTGAGTGATGATCTTCATGTTGTAATGATGATGATCCTAAAACTACCTCTTGAGAAATTCTTGGGAGTGAAGTTCAGTTTGCTCTGAATCTTACTCCCTCTCTAGGTCTAGTCTTTCCATAGCCTAACTAGGGTTGAGGGTGTGGTTGGGGACCATGGAACACAGCGCAGTTATTTAATGTAAATGACTCCATGATTTTGGCCACCTGAGCTCCACATGCTAATTAATGTCAGGTACATTTTATCAGCCCTGGGATTTCTTTGGAAGGAATGATGCTAAAGCTGAAACTCCAGTACTTTGACCACCTCATACGAAGAGTTGACTCATTGGAAAAGACTTTGATGCTGAGAGGGATTGGGGGCAGGAGGAGAAGGGAACAACAGAAGATGAGATGGCTGGATGGCATCACTGACTCGGTGGACATGAATCTGAGTGAAATCCGGGAGTTGATGATGGACAGGGAGGCCTGGCGTGCTGCGATTCATGGGCTCGCAAAGAGTCGGACATGACTGAGCAACTGAACTGAACTGAAAATGCATTAATTAAACTCTTACAAGCTTTTCCTTTAAGGCATTTAGAAAATTGTAGATGATTTCTGGTTTTGAGGAGGAGGCAGTCCAGTTAAGATACATCCTGTTCCTGTTTCAATCTCTGTATAAATTTTTAAAGACAGGGACTTCAGAGATGATCTAAGATTGTTTCTTCTTTCACTAAATAGAAAACAGCTCAAGGAAGCAGAAGTGAATTTTCTAAGGATATCGTGTTTGTTAATGACACAAAAGGGGCGAATGGGAAAAATAATCTGAACAACACTAAGGAGATGTGAATTCTCAACTGAGTGGGTCAGACCACAAGTGCTGTGAAATTTCAGAGGCAAGCAGTCACTTGGGAGTGATGAGGAAATGGTGTCAGGGAAGTGGCTGAAACAGAAGATGGACACCACTTATTTGTGCAGGGGAAACTAGGGTCATGCCCTCTTCTTCCTATTTCTTGCATCACATTCCTGTTCATCCTTTACTGCTCGGTAGCACCTTTCTGAACAGTTGCTCAAAACGAATTGGCTTGTCTACTATGCTCCTGAAGTCCATGGCGCACATGTGTACTATGTAAATTGCAGCATTAAGTCCTGTACTGTGTATACTACGTGTGTCTGTTCTGAAGAGATACAGGCTTTGTGAATGCCAGGAGCTGTCCCTCTGAACCTATGATTTCTAGTTCATAGTACATAGGAATGAACTATAATTGTTTAACCAGCAGTATGTATAGAAGGTGGGATGTTGTGATGAAAGTGATTCATTTTGAGCACAATATAATGGGTAGAGCATACATATTAAGTTATTAGAAATGTGATTAAAGATTAGAAAGAACTTGTGGAGCAGTGTCTTAAATCCTGTCTGAGGATTTTGGATTTATATTAAAATTTTGTATTTTTGCTATTTAAAGTTTTTTTTAGTTTTGAAAAATATTTTTTTAAATGAAGGGGTAATATGATGCCAGATTAATTAGGCACATTGAGAATACATATAAGTCAGGAGGCTATTCATTAGCATAAATTAGAGGGCCTTTCTTCCCTGGTGGCTCAGAGGTTAAAGCGTCTGCTTCCGATCGGGAGACCCGGGTTCGATCCCTGGGTCGGGAAGATCCCCTAGAGAAGGAAATGGTAACCCACTCCAGTATTCTTGCCTAGAGACTCCCATGGACAGAGAAGCCTGGTAGGCTACAGTCCACGGGATCGCAAAGAGTTGGACACGACTGAGCGACTTCACTTTCACTTTGTTGTTCACCCATTCTACATAATATAGTTTGCGTTTACTAATCCCAAACTCCCAGTCTTTCCCTCAACAACAAGGTCCTACTGTATAGCACAAGGAACTATATTCAGCATCCAGTGATGAAGCATAATGGAAAAGAATATGAAAAATAATGTATATATAATATATGTATATCTGAGTTACTGTGCTGTATAGCAGAAATGAACACATTGGAAATCAAATATGCTTTAATAAAATTTTTTAAAAATTGGATGGAGAGCACAATGGATGAACCAATGAATAGATGGGTGACCTATGGGCTAAAGGATGGATGTGTGGATGAATGAATGGGCATGTGGATGAATAGATGGGCATGTGGATGAATGAGATACTTAAAGGGAAGTAAGGCATCAAGATTTTCCAGCTGATTATCTGGAAAGTGGCTTTGTTATCAATGGATTTTTCAGGAAAGGGAAGAATTATTTTGGGAAAGATGTCGAAATCTGTGTGAAGAATTTGAGATCACAGTGAGGTATTCAGGTTTCAAAACTGGCCTGTTATTAAAAGCAAAAGGCTTCATGACTTTGCTGTCACCTGAGGCACTTTGGCTTATGAATGCATTGCCCTAATGAGGTCACCTCCAGAGTACCTAGGATTCTCGGAAATGTGACTAAGCAAATTAAAATGAATAATGCGTAACTTTAAACTTCTGTGTATTTCCTCTGTAAAGTAGAATTCTTTTTTTAAAAAATATTTATTTATTTGGCTCTTCCAGATCCCAGTTGTGGCACACAGGTTTTCCTTCTTCACTGCGGCGTGTGGGATCTTTTGTTGGAGAGTGCAGGATCCTTTCTTTTAGGATCCTTTCTTAGATCCTTTTTAAGCAGCTTGTAAGATCTAGTTCCCTGACCAGGGATGCAACCCAGGCCCTCCCCCTACCTCCCTGCACTAGGAGCTTGGAGTCCCAGCCACAGGACCACCAGGGAAGTCCCTCGAGTTCTTTACTAAGCATAGTAAATACAAAGAACCTTGTTTCTAAGCACAGAGAAAGCTGTAGAGAAATCCAAACACCCGTCTATAATTAGAACCTTTCAAACTGACCTCCATATATTTATGGTTCCTTCTTCAGTGTTAGGACGGTACACTTCTAACCACCCCAACCCCAGCTGTGGTGAGCAGGGCAGAGTCATGGTTATGGGTGACCTAACTCCACTTTTAGGTCTAGCTGTGGCCATACTGTGCCCTTCAAACTGCACACGAGTCAGCTGTAGGATGGGGCCAGTCAGAGAAGGAAATAAACCACCCCACTTGGCAAAACGGAATCAGAGGAACAGAGTTTCTTATTCCTCAGCTCCCTTGACTCTCTGACTCAAATGAGCCACAATTGAGACCAAGAGGCAGAGAGGAACAGAGGGTGGCAGTGAAAGCAGGTTATCCCGAGGAAGGGGTGAGGATGTGCATGTGCTTTCTGACCTGGGGTTTCTCCTTGGGGGCCGTTCTGTGCTCAAACCTGACATGATGTGGTGTTCTCCTTCAAGAAGGAGGCCATTCACGTTTATTTACCTTAGAGACAAGTTGAGATTAGTAACATGAACTCTGTGTGTTTGACATCCTCAGACAGCCTTTGAAACACCATTCATCAGAATCTTTACCTGAAAGTTTTCAGTTTGGGGAAAATTCAGGAAATTTCATCCTGACGTTAGGGTTGAGTCCAGGGAATTTCTATCTGAATGTGTGCTTCTTACTCTCCCCTCTTATAGTCCAGTAGTTTTCAAATTTCTGTGTAAATGAAACCCATGGAAACACTTGTTAGATGTATTCTACCCAATAAAATCTGGTGCTGTGTGTCTGGGGTGAGGCCCAGGAATGCCACTGGTGAGCATCTCAGATAATTCCGACATCAGTCTTTTGTGGAACTCATTTAGAGACACATCATCAGAGTCCTATCAGGGTTTCTGAGATTACCTGGGCCTTGTGTGAGGAGCGCAGAAGGTGAGAATTTATTGGAGATGAAGGTTTATTTTTTTATTTGAAAAACAGCGTCTCAGTTTGTCCTTACTGTCTTGAAGGAGGCTCATCTCTTAGCCCAGAGAAGTGGTTCTCAACTCCCACTGTCTTTAAAGACCCCCAAAGCCTTTAAAGACAGTGATGTCCGCTCCACCCCATGCTAAGACCTGTGAGTACAGGGTGCCTTAACTAGTCTAAGCTCCTAGCTGATTTTCTTGTCTAGCAAGTGTTAAGAACCATGGCCTTTTCCCCTCTTAAGCTTCTGTGTGCATGAATCACCTAGGGATCCTGTTAAAAATGCAGACTCTGATTCAGTGAGTCGGGGTGCCTCTGAAATCCTGCTTTTCTGACAAGCTTCCTGGTGCCACCATTGCTGCGGCTTGGAGACCACACTATTCGCAGGAGTTTACAGCAGTTAGTAGAGAAATGGGGCTTCCCTTTTCTAAAGAATTTCGCCAATGCAGGAGATGCAAGACACGTGAGTTCAATCCCTGGGTCAGGAGATCTCCTGGACTCTTTTTTTTTTTTAATTGTTAAATCAGGGCTTTTGCCTTTTAAGAATTGATTTGTCAGCAATTAGTAGAGAAATGGGGCTTCCTATTTCTAAAGAATCCTCCTGCCAATGCAGGAGATGAAAGACAACATGAGTTCGATCCCTGGGTCAGGAAGATCTCCTGAACTGTTGTTCATTGTTAAATCAGGGCTTTTGTCTTTTAAGAATTGATTTGTCTTGCTCATCTGTGTCTAGATATAAAGTACTCGCCACACCCCTTTCTGTTCTTGAAGGTTAGGCTTCAGACTTAGACACACACATACAAAACCTTCTTAGAGATCTATTCTTCAAATGACTGGACTACATCGCCATCTGCTGGCAAGTAAAATGCCTATAGCTCTTTTTTTTTTTTTTTCTTCAGTATTTTTTCAGAAAATTTCCAAAACTTGGCAGAAAGTATTGAGCTGAACATGGGGGTTTTTTATTTCTTAATTTTTAAACAATGACTTCTTTTAAACAGATGTGTTTGTGTGATAGTCGCTTTGTCTTGTCCAACTCTTTGCAACCCCATGACTGCAGCCCACCAGGCCCCTCCATCCATGGAATTCTCCAGGCAAGAATACTGGACTTGACTTCCATTCCCTTTTCCAGGGCATCTTCCTGACCAAGGGGTCAAACCCGGGTCTCCCGCATTGCAGGCAGATCCTTTACCTCCTGAGCCACCAGAGAAGCCTCCTTTTAACAGATCTTCACAGTAATTGTCTCTTTTTCTACCCCTTCAGGTAGACACATGCTGGGTGTTCTGCAGAGCTTTGGAGGTTGGGGGTATGTCTGTTATTGGTGGGATGTGAGCTATGTGAGGGAGCATTCACTAGAGTTAGGGGTTGCAGTATCAACTTTAGTGCTGTCTCCTGCAGAACAGAAGAAAGAGAAACTTTACTCCTGCAGGATCCCCTCCTCAGTGTGGAAACCTGAGGGCTTGAGAAAGAGCCCCAACTGCTCATGTGTATCTCTGCTTTAACTTCAACACTTAATTTTTTTTGGATGCCCCTGACTCAGTAGCACGTTTATGCCTGAGTCTTATGGGCCTTTCTGATGCCTCTCAATGCTTCCTGCTTTCCCACTGGGTCTCCTTCACAAATTTCATCTTCAGTGACATAGATTATACACGCATGGTTAGGCAGATGTCTTTCTTTTAATTGAGCTGTAGCTGATTTATAATATTATATTGGTTTCAGGTGTCCAACATAGTGATTCAGTGTTCTTGTAGCACTTGTAAGCAGGGGATCTGACCACTAGTTATTCTAGCCAGGCAGTCCTTAGAGTCAAAGGTCCAGACCTTGGGTGCTTACACTGTTCAGTGTGAAATCCCAGGCTTCAGGCGTGGCATGAGTTGAACCCTTGGATGGGAGTTCCCAGGGAGCAGGTTATAGGAGGAAAGGATGCTCAGTCTATGGACAGGCTCATACTGACCGAGTTCGCGCCCCTATCCGTGGGCAGGCTTTCCCACATCAGGGACACCCGTCCTGACTCAGGCCAGGGAAAGTCAACCCAAGTAGGAGGAAAGAGGAGACAAGAAGAAGTAACTTCAAATCCGAATTCCCAAACTACTTCTAAATATTGAACAAACAACCTCAAAGAAGATGTTGTTTTCTACTGTGCCCAACTTAAGCATAAATCAAAAGCCATTATTTTTTTATTGAGATATAGTTGATTTACATTGTGTGTCTAGTGTACAGTGAAGTGATACAGTATGTGCATTTTTTTTTCCATTTTGGCTTATTAAAGGATGTTGAGTCATAGTTCCCTGTGCTTTACAGTAGAATCTTATTGTTTGTCTATTTTATATAATACTTTGTTTATTGTCTATGCCAAAGCTTTTGACTGTGTGGATCACAATAAACTGTGGAAAATTCTGAAAGAGATGGGAATACCAGATCACCTGATCTGCCTCTTGGAAAACCTATATACAGGTCAGGAAGCAACAGTTAGAACTGGACATGGAACAACAGACTGGTTCCAAATAGGAAAAGGAGTACGTCAAGGCTGTATATTGTTACCCTGCTTATTTAATTTCTATGCAGAGTACATCATGAGAAACGCTGGGCTGGAAGAAGCACAAGCTGGAATCAGGATTGCCAGGAGAAATATCAGTAAGCTCAGATATGCAGATGACACCACCCTTATGGCAGAAAGTGAAAAGGAACTCAAAAGCCTCTTGATGAAAGTGAAAGAGGAAAGTGAAAAAGTTGGCTTAAAGCTCAACATTCAGAAAACGAATTTCATGGCATCTGGTCCCATCACTTCATGGGAAATAGATGGGGAAATAGTGGAAACAGTGTCAGACTTTATTTTGGGGGGGCTCCAAAATGACTGTAGATGGTGACTGCAGCCATGAAATTAAAAGACGCTTACTCCTTGGAAGGAAAGTTATGACCAACCTAGATAGCATATTGAAAAGCAGAGACATCACTTTGCTGACTAAGGTCCATCTAGTCAAGGCTATTGGGGGGGCTCCAAAATGACTGTAGATGGTGACTGCAGCCATGAAATTAAAAGACGCTTACTCCTTGGAAGGAAAGTTATGACCAACCTAGATAGCATATTGAAAAGCAGAGACATCACTTTGCTGACTAAGGTCCATCTAGTCAAGGCTATGGTTTTTCCAGTGGTCATGAAGAAAGCTGAGTGCCGAAGAATTGATGCCTTTGAACTGTGGTGTTAGAGAAGACTCTTGAGAGTCCCTTGAACTGCAAGGAGATCCAACCAGTCCATTCTAAAGGAGATCAGTCGTGGGTGTTCTTTGGAAGGACTGATGCTAAAGCTGAAACTCCAGTACTTTGGCCACCTCATACAAAGAACTGACTCATTGGAAAAGACTCTGATGCTGGGAGGGATTGGGGGCAGGAGGAGAAGGGGATGACAAAGGATGAGATGACTGGATGGCATCACCAACTCAATGGACATGAGTTTGAGTGAACTCTGGGAGTTGGTGATGGACAGGGAGGTCTGGCGTGCTGCACTTCACGGGGTCACAAAGAGTAGGACATGACTGAGCAACTGAACTGAACTGTATCTGCTAATCCCAAACCCTAATGTGTCCCCTCCCTTCTTTCCCCTTTAGTAACCATAAGTTTGTTTTCTATGTCTGTGAGTTTCTGTTTTGTAAATAAGTTCATTTGTATTACAGTTTTAGATTCCACATTTAAGTATTATCACATGATATTTGTCTTTTACTTACTTCACTTAATATAATAATCTCTAGTTCCATCCCTGTTGCTGCAAATGACCTTATTTATGGATGAGTAATATTCTATTGTGTGTGTGTGTGTGTGTATATATATGTGTGTGTCTGTGTATACACACACATACATACACACACATATATATGTATGGATTTATTCAGAAAACTAGATCATGGCATCTGGTCCTATCACTTCATGGCAAATAGATGGAGAAACAGTGGAAACAGTGCCAGACTTTATTTTGGGGGGCTCCAAAATCACTACAGATGGTGATTGCAGTCATGAAACTAAAAGACGCCTGCTCCTTGGAAGGAAAGTTATGACCAACCTAGACAGCATATTGAAAAGCAGAGATATTACTTTGTCAACAAAGTTCCGTCTAGTCAAGGGTATGGTTTTTCCAGTAGTCATGTATGGATGTGAGAGTTGGACTATAAAGAAAGCTAAGTGCCGAAGAATTGATGCTTTTGGACTGTGGTGTTGGAGAAGACTCTTGAGGGTCCCTTGGACTGCAACGAGATCCAACCAGTCCATCCCAAAGGAGATCAGTCCTGGGTATTCATTGGAAGGACTGATGTTGAAGCTGAAACTCCAATACTTTGGCCATATGATTTGAAGAGCTGAGTCATTTGAAAAGACCCTGATGCTGGGAAAGATTGAAGGCAGGAGGAGAAGGGGACGGCAGAGGATGAGATGGTTAGATGGCATCACCGACTCAATGGACATGAGTTTGGGTGGTCTCTGGGAGTTGGTGATGGACAGGCAGGTCTGGCGTGCTGCACTTCATGGATCACAGGGGTTGGACATGACTGAGTGATTGAACTGAACTGATATATAAAAAACATCTCCCTTATTCATTTATCTGTGATGGAATTTATGTTGCTTCTATGTCTTGGTTATTGTGAATAGTACTGCCATGAACACTGGTGTCCATATATATTTTCAGATTAAACCTTTCTCTGAATATGTGCCCAGGAGTACGACTGCTATATCATCTGGTAGCTCTATTTTCAGTTTTTGGAGGAACCTTCATGTTATTGTTCATAGTGGCTTCACTGATCTACATTCTCACCAACAGTGTAGGAGGGTTCCCTTTGCTCTACACTCTCTCCAGCATTTATTGTTTGTAGACTTTTTGATGATGACCTTTCTGACCATTGAGGTGATAACCTCATTGTGATTTTCGTTTGCACTTATCTAATAATTAGTGATGTTGCATGTTGTGTGTCTTTTGTGTGCCATTTCCAAAGGCCCTACCTTCATGTTGAGTGTGAGTTTTAGACATCAGTGTATAGCACAAACCAAGTCATCTAGCCCTTTCATAGGGCCTGGATGTCTAGCTCCTTAGTCTGTAGTTATACTGATGTATCAAAATATAAGTCCTGTTCTCCTGATTCAAGCACTTCAGGGACTCTCATTTCCTGCAAAACAAAGCCCAAGCTCCATAGCCTATATCAGCGGTCCCCAGCCTTGATGGCACCAGGGACTGGCTTCATGGAAGACAATTTTTCCTTGGACTGTGGGGCAGTGGGGTTGGAGATGGTTTCAGGATGATTCAAGTGCATTACATTTATTGTGCACTTTATTTCAATTATTATTATGTGTGATATATAATGAAATATTTATATAACTCACCATAATACATAATCAGTGGGAGCCCTGAGCTTATTTTCCTTTAACTAGATAGTTGAGCTCAGGCAGTAATCTGAGTGATGGGAAGCAACTATGAATACAGGTGAAGCTTCCCTCGCTCACCTGCTGCTTGTCTCCTGCTTTGCTGCCTGGTTCCTGACAGGCTGTGGACAGGTGGTCCATGGCCTGGGAGTTGGGGACCCCTGGTCTATATGAATTAATCTGCAACTCACCTGTGCAGTTTTATCTCCCACCACCTCGGCCTTATGGTCCAAATACTGAAAAGAATATAGTTTTTCTGTGATATGTCTTATTGCTTCACATGAGTTGTGCCTAAAACATTTTTGTCTACTTCATCTAAAAACAAATGGTTGACTCTACTCATCTCTTAAGACCAAGTTCAAGTATCATATATAGGAAGCCTTCGCCCAGTCCCCACAGCTGGGCTTTGAGTATCTCCACTGGCTGCTCATGGATCTCCGCTGGTATCTTCAGCATGGCACTGACCATCTTTAGTGAGTGACTTTATTTTGTGTTGAGCTCCTGGGTGTGCACATGGGTGCTGGTTAGGAGCCTAACACAGATTTATTGCATAAATCAGGTATTCCTTTGGGATTGTTTGGGTTAAGAGATTGCTTCACCTCTCCCTCCTGCTGTTAGATTTTCCTCAGATGTTTCTTATGGACAGTTCTTTTCATGATCTAGAAAATATTTCCATGATATAAACCAAGGCCTGCTTAGTACCATAGATCAGTTAGCCTTACATGAGAATTTCAGTGTTTGATGTGTTGCTGTTTAAACTGACCCATTCTCAGTTGATTCTTTTTACCCCCAAATTACTATATTCTCTGAATAATTCAGAGAATTCGCTTTTGAGAACAAGAATCTTCTGTCTTGCCCATCTCCTGATTCCCTTACCTAAAACTGTACCTGACCCTTAGTGGGTGAGTGGATGAATACTGCTTGTGTCTATCTAGAGAAGTGTATCTGTTTTCTTGAAAGTTGTTCTATGATACCCCATTCTGTTTCCTGACACCTAGAGCTGGAAAGAACGATGTTTTAACATTCCACAGGAATATCCAATCTCACGATATCTTAAAAATATTGAGATATTACAGCTATAACCTTGTGTATGAGAATACTCTTCAGAGTGTATTAGAATTGATGTATGATAGCCTTTTTGTTTTTAATTTAGAGAAAACTAAAAAAACAAAAACAAAAACAAAAAACCCTTGCCCAGAAATTCAGCTTTTGCAAGGCATATAGCCTGTGATGACCGTGGGAGTATTTGGAACTTGTTAGTGAACTGTGTAAATCAAAGAGCAGACTTACTCTTGTCTGTGAGAAAGAAAAAAATCGCCCTTTTCTTGGTGAGTTAGTACTTGTCCACCTATTCAATTCTGTTGAATAAATTGTATCTCTTAAAGCCCTAAAATAGCTGCTGTTATCCTAGTGGTAACAGCAGAATTAATAGAACCGACGTGAATGTGTGCCTGGCTTCTTTTCTTACCCACCAAGCTTGACTTAATACAGTGCAAAGCGTTATTCAGACACTGACCATTTTCGCAAACGAATGTATTTTAGAAAGGTTACTGAAGAGTTGACTCATTGGAAAAAACTGATGCTAGGAGGGATTGGGGGCAGGAGGAGAAGGGGATGACAGAAGATGAGATGGCTGGATGGCATCACTGACTTGATGGATGTGAATCTGAGTGAACTCCGGGAGTTGGTGATGGACAGGGAGGCCTGGTGTGCTGCGATTCATGGGGTCACAGAGTCGGACATGACTGAGCACCTGAACTGAACTGAAGGTAAACATTTAAGGGCAGCCTTGCGTGTTTGTGCCAGTCACCCCTGCTCAGTTCCAGAGCGCCTCATTCCAGTAGAATCCAGTGTCAGTGGTGCCTCCTAGAAGCGTGGGGTGCAAAATTTACCAGCCTTAAAAAATAATCCTTCTTCAAAAGGATAACTGTAGACAATTAAGTGTTCTGCCTTACACAGAATGAGCAAGAACCAAAACAGTGTGAACACCCAAACCTTTTAGAGAAATTTGAAGATTGGGAAAAAAACAAAAACAAAAAACCCCTCAGTGCTTCTTATTTGTATTTTTTGA
>SJYC01113532.1:0-19977 GCA_006408675.1 Madoqua kirkii
TCAAGGCTATGGTTTTTCCAGTGGTCATGAAGAAAGCTGAGTGCCGAAGAATTGATGCCTTTGAACTGTGGTGTTAGAGAAGACTCTTGAGAGTCCCTTGAACTGCAAGGAGATCCAACCAGTCCATTCTAAAGGAGATCAGTCGTGGGTGTTCTTTGGAAGGACTGATGCTAAAGCTGAAACTCCAGTACTTTGGCCACCTCATACAAAGAACTGACTCATTGGAAAAGACTCTGATGCTGGGAGGGATTGGGGGCAGGAGGAGAAGGGGATGACAAAGGATGAGATGACTGGATGGCATCACCAACTCAATGGACATGAGTTTGAGTGAACTCTGGGAGTTGGTGATGGACAGGGAGGTCTGGCGTGCTGCACTTCACGGGGTCACAAAGAGTAGGACATGACTGAGCAACTGAACTGAACTGCATCTGCTAATCCCAAACCCTAATGTGTCCCCTCCCTTCTTTCCCCTTTAGTAACCATAAGTTTGTTTTCTATGTCTGTGAGTTTCTGTTTTGTAAATAAGTTCATTTGTATTACAGTTTTAGATTCCACATTTAAGTATTATCACATGATATTTGTCTTTTACTTACTTCACTTAATATAATAATCTCTAGTTCCATCCCTGTTGCTGCAAATGACCTTATTTATGGATGAGTAATATTCTATTGTGTGTGTGTGTGTGTGTGTATATATGTGTGTGTCTGTGTATACACACACATACATACACACACATATATATGTATGGATTTATTCAGAAAACTAGATCATGGCATCTGGTCCTATCACTTCATGGCAAATAGATGGAGAAACAGTGGAAACAGTGCCAGACTTTATTTTGGGGGGCTCCAAAATCACTACAGATGGTGATTGCAGTCATGAAACTAAAAGACGCCTGCTCCTTGGAAGGAAAGTTATGACCAACCTAGACAGCATATTGAAAAGCAGAGATATTACTTTGTCAACAAAGTTCCGTCTAGTCAAGGGTATGGTTTTTCCAGTAGTCATGTATGGATGTGAGAGTTGGACTATAAAGAAAGCTAAGTGCCGAAGAATTGATGCTTTTGGACTGTGGTGTTGGAGAAGACTCTTGAGGGTCCCTTGGACTGCAACGAGATCCAACCAGTCCATCCCAAAGGAGATCAGTCCTGGGTATTCATTGGAAGGACTGATGTTGAAGCTGAAACTCCAATACTTTGGCCATATGATTTGAAGAGCTGAGTCATTTGAAAAGACCCTGATGCTGGGAAAGATTGAAGGCAGGAGGAGAAGGGGACGGCAGAGGATGAGATGGTTAGATGGCATCACCGACTCAATGGACATGAGTTTGGGTGGTCTCTGGGAGTTGGTGATGGACAGGCAGGTCTGGCGTGCTGCACTTCATGGATCACAGGGGTTGGACATGACTGAGTGATTGAACTGAACTGATATATAAAAAACATCTCCCTTATTCATTTATCTGTGATGGAATTTATGTTGCTTCTATGTCTTGGTTATTGTGAATAGTACTGCCATGAACACTGGTGTCCATATATATTTTCAGATTAAACCTTTCTCTGAATATGTGCCCAGGAGTACGACTGCTATATCATCTGGTAGCTCTATTTTCAGTTTTTGGAGGAACCTTCATGTTATTGTTCATAGTGGCTTCACTGATCTACATTCTCACCAACAGTGTAGGAGGGTTCCCTTTGCTCTACACTCTCTCCAGCATTTATTGTTTGTAGACTTTTTGATGATGACCTTTCTGACCATTGAGGTGATAACCTCATTGTGATTTTCGTTTGCACTTATCTAATAATTAGTGATGTTGCATGTTGTGTGTCTTTTGTGTGCCATTTCCAAAGGCCCTACCTTCATGTTGAGTGTGAGTTTTAGACATCAGTGTATAGCACAAACCAAGTCATCTAGCCCTTTCATAGGGCCTGGATGTCTAGCTCCTTAGTCTGTAGTTATACTGATGTATCAAAATATAAGTCCTGTTCTCCTGATTCAAGCACTTCAGGGACTCTCATTTCCTGCAAAACAAAGCCCAAGCTCCATAGCCTATATCAGCGGTCCCCAGCCTTGATGGCACCAGGGACTGGCTTCATGGAAGACAATTTTTCCTTGGACTGTGGGGCAGTGGGGTTGGAGATGGTTTCAGGATGATTCAAGTGCATTACATTTATTGTGCACTTTATTTCAATTATTATTATGTGTGATATATAATGAAATATTTATATAACTCACCATAATACATAATCAGTGGGAGCCCTGAGCTTATTTTCCTTTAACTAGATAGTTGAGCTCAGGCAGTAATCTGAGTGATGGGAAGCAACTATGAATACAGGTGAAGCTTCCCTCGCTCACCTGCTGCTTGTCTCCTGCTTTGCTGCCTGGTTCCTGACAGGCTGTGGACAGGTGGTCCATGGCCTGGGAGTTGGGGACCCCTGGTCTATATGAATTAATCTGCAACTCACCTGTGCAGTTTCATCTCCCACCACCTCGGCCTTATGGTCCAAATACTGAAAAGAATATAGTTTTTCTGTGATATGTCTTATTGCTTCACATGAGTTGTGCCTAAAACATTTTTGTCTACTTCATCTAAAAACAAATGGTTGACTCTACTCATCTCTTAAGACCAAGTTCAAGTATCATATATAGGAAGCCTTCGCCCAGTCCCCACAGCTGGGCTTTGAGTATCTCCACTGGCTGCTCATGGATCTCCGCTGGTATCTTCAGCATGGCACTGACCATCTTTAGTGAGTGACTTTATTTTGGTTGAGCTCCTGGGTGTGCACATGGGTGCTGGTTAGGAGCCTAACACAGATTTATTGCATAAATCAGGTATTCCTTTGGGATTGTTTGGGTTAAGAGATTGCTTCACCTCTCCCTCCTGCTGTTAGATTTTCCTCAGATGTTTCTTATGGACAGTTCTTTTCATGATCTAGAAAATATTTCCATGATATAAACCAAGGCCTGCTTAGTACCATAGATCAGTTAGCCTTACATGAGAATTTCAGTGTTTGATGTGTTGCTGTTTAAACTGACCCATTCTCAGTTGATTCTTTTTACCCCCAAATTACTATATTCTCTGAATAATTCAGAGAATTCGCTTTTGAGAACAAGAATCTTCTGTCTTGCCCATCTCCTGATTCCCTTACCTAAAACTGTACCTGACCCTTAGTGGGTGAGTGGATGAATACTGCTTGTGTCTATCTAGAGAAGTGTATCTGTTTTCTTGAAAGTTGTTCTATGATACCCCATTCTGTTTCCTGACACCTAGAGCTGGAAAGAACGATGTTTTAACATTCCACAGGAATATCCAATCTCACGATATCTTAAAAATATTGAGATATTACAGCTATAACCTTGTGTATGAGAATACTCTTCAGAGTGTATTAGAATTGATGTATGATAGCCTTTTTGTTTTTAATTTAGAGAAAACTAAAAAAACAAAAACAAAAACAAAAAACCCTTGCCCAGAAATTCAGCTTTTGCAAGGCATATAGCCTGTGATGACCGTGGGAGTATTTGGAACTTGTTAGTGAACTGTGTAAATCAAAGAGCAGACTTACTCTTGTCTGTGAGAAAGAAAAAAATCGCCCTTTTCTTGGTGAGTTAGTACTTGTCCACCCATTCAATTCTGTTGAATAAATTGTATCTCTTAAAGCCCTAAAATAGCTGCTGTTATCCTAGTGGTAACAGCAGAATTAATAGAACCGACGTGAATGTGTGCCTGGCTTCTTTTCTTACCCACCAAGCTTGACTTAATACAGTGCAAAGCGTTATTCAGACACTGGCCATTTTCGCAAACGAATGTATTTTAGAAAGGTTACTGAAGAGTTGACTCATTGGAAAAAACTGATGCTAGGAGGGATTGGGGGCAGGAGGAGAAGGGGATGACAGAAGATGAGATGGCTGGATGGCATCACTGACTTGATGGATGTGAATCTGAGTGAACTCCGGGAGTTGGTGATGGACAGGGAGGCCTGGTGTGCTGCGATTCATGGGGTCACAGAGTCGGACATGACTGAGCACCTGAACTGAACTGAAGGTAAACATTTAAGGGCAGCCTTGCGTGTTTGTGCCAGTCACCCCTGCTCAGTTCCAGAGCGCCTCATTCCAGTAGAATCCAGTGTCAGTGGTGCCTCCTAGAAGCGTGGGGTGCAAAATTTACCAGCCTTAAAAAATAATCCTTCTTCAAAAGGATAACTGTAGACAATTAGTGTTCTGCCTTACACAGAATGAGCAAGAACCAAAACAGTGTGAACACCCAAACCTTTTAGAGAAATTTGAAGATTGGGAAAAAAACAAAAACAAAAAACCCCTCAGTGCTTCTTATTTGTATTTTTTGAAAGATGTGAATTACCTAGTATTATATGTGTAAGAGAAGCTGAAATTGAAATGCACACTCTACCGGAGCCAAAGGTGACAAGAAGGGAGCAATTAACATTGACAATACACATTGCCCTAGGGATCTCAAAGTGAGAATTTAATTTTCTAGCAAGTCAGTTGGAAGTTTTTAATAAGCCAATTGGTCATTCAAATGACTCTGGGTTTACCTATGAAACATAAAAGATTACCTGAAATAATCCCAATTGACTTGATACCAAGGCCTGGTATGGAAAGGAGAGAGCAGTCTAGTATTTAGTTACCATTATGTATCTAAACCCATGTTTGAATTTTATAGGAAGGGAAGCATGTCATTTGGTGAAACTGAAGGATTGGGTTAGTTGTAATAATTAAGGATAGAGTGTTATTCCTAAATTTATAGCAAGCACATGATAAAGCAGAACTTTTAAATTATAGGTTTGGATGAGATGTGGAACAAAAGACCTACAATGGCCTCTGCAACAACTGGCATAACAATGTGATAATTATAAACTACACTTTAGCCCTCACACTCTCAAGTGTAATTTAATGAATAGATTAACAAGGAGCAAAAAAGAAAGGGACTAACATTCACAAAGGCCTATTTTGTGCCACGTACTGTGATGGATATGTAACTATTACTGATTCATTTAATTCTCGTAATCACCCTGGGAAGCAGACATTCCCGTATTTTACATACTGAATTTCTACAAGATTATGAATGTTCATAGTCACCCAGTTATAACATCCAAGTTAGCTCTGACTCAAATATCGTGCTATTTCTACTATAATAGGATGACTCTCAAATACAGAATTGGAGAAGGCAGTGGCACCCCACCCCAGTACTCTTGCCTGGAAAATCCCATGGATGGAGGAGCCTGGTGGGCTGCAGTCCGTGGGGTCGCAAAAAGTCGGCCACGACTGAGTGACTTCCCTTTCACTTTGCACTTTCATGCATTGGAGAAGCAAATGGCAACCCACTCCAGTATTCTTGCCTGAAGAATCCCAGGGATGGGGGAGCCTGGTGGGCTGCTGTCTATGGGTTTGCACAGAGTCGGACATGGCTGAAGCGACTTAGCAGCAGCAGCAGCAGCAGCAAATATAGAATGTAGGAATACAAACAGGAATATTTTTAAGAGCAATTATGATAGCTAGTCAAGGGATTATAATTAGAAGCAACAGATGCTGTCAAACCAATCAAATATTATTTGTTGTGTTTGATAGTGATCTAAAGTGAGGCACCCTACTCAGTTTTAAACCTCTTTTGATACTGCCTAACCTCTCAGACTTCAAGGAAATCCAACCAGTCCATCCTAAAGGAGATCAGCCCTGGGTGTTCATTGGAAGGACTGATGCTAAAACTGAAACTCCAATACTTTGGCCACCTCATGTGAAGCCTTGACTCATTGGAAAAGACTCTGATGCTGGGAGAAATTGGGGGCAGGAGGAGAAGGGGACGACAGAGGATGAAATGGCTGGATGGCATCACCGACTCGATGGACATGAGTTTGAGTGAACTCCAGGAGTTGGTGATGGACAGAGGCCTGGCATGCTGCAATTCATGGGGTCGCAAAGAGTCAGACACAACTGAGCAACTGAACTGAATGTAAAATTCATTCTTTTATTGTTTTGCTCAATTCACTTTAAGAAATGATCTCTAGAAGTGCCTTGTATTTGCTATGATGACAGCTTTATAAATGTTGCAATTACTCGAGATACTCCAGAAATGGTTTTGAGAAATAGACACAGGTATAGACATGGAAACTGAAAAATGTCAAAGTAAGATTTGGAAACACCAACTAGAGAAATCATATATTATAAATAATGGGGAGCCTGAGATACTTTTGCTATGGTTGAAAACATTTATTTCAAGAAAATTATATTTAGTTTATACTGCCCATATTTCATATTATGCAAAGACACTAGTAATCTACACAATAAAATAAAAATTAATGTTAAATTGCATAAGTTGACTAACTTTCCTATGTGGATTTTCATGAATTAAATAATGATGACAAAAGCTAATAGTGCTCAATCATTAAACACTTACTGCATGCCATCCACACTGTGTTTAATCTTTGCAACAAGTCTGTGAAGGGCTCCCCAGGTGGTGCTAGTGGTAAAGAACTCTCCTGCCAGTGCAGGAGATGTAAGGGACATGGGATGGATCCCTGGGTTGGAAAGATCTCCTGGAGGAGGAAACGGCAACCCACTCCAGTATTCTTGCCTGGAGAATCCCATGGACAGAGGAGCCTGGTGGGCTATGGCCCATAGTGTCACAAAGAATTGGACACGACTGAAGTGATTTAGCACACAGCACACTGTGAAGTAGGCACTTTTATCTCTGCATTGAGAGCTGAGCTTAATGAAATTAGAGAAATTGCTCAGAGTTACATAAGTTAACAGCATGTATGTACGCATTCAGCCTATGTATAGAGCTGGCCAAAGCGCATGACTTTTAACTACTGCTCTGTACTCTTCAGTATTATTTTTCAGAACAAGATTTATTTTTATTCTTTAAATGAGGAGCTAATATTTGGAAGCCTCTTCCTATTATTGGCTTTTGTTGTTACAGGGAACTAAAGTCCTACAGATGTTCATGTGGTACCTGAATCCACGGCAAGTCTTTGACCTTTCTCAGGAAGGACCGAAAGATGCGTAAGTCTAGAAATACCCTTTGTGGTCCATACCGTTTTAGGCGAGGGAGAAGATCTTTCTGTTTGGGAGTCCTGCTGTATTATTTGATTACATTGTGATGCATTCTCTGTCTTTCATCTAGTTGCTCATCTCTACTACTCTCCCTCTATAACTTCACCTGATGTTTCCTCTCTTCGCTGGCTAAGTTTCATTCAACACATATCCTGTGTGTTACTAATTCCTCATGTGTTTGTTGCTTAGACACATGTAACTGTAATAAGGGGCAAGTCTGAATTGAGAAAAGATCCATCCTTTTTCTACTTCTGCCTGTATGGCTTTGGAGATGTACCTTAACAGGAGCAAGTGTTTCTTTGTGGAGAATGGGCATGATCTGTTTATGAATGTGTTTGTTTATTTGATTTGGAGATTGTGTGTGTGTGTGTGTGTGTATTATATATACATATATATATATATATATATATATAAATATATGCATCCATGACCACTTGTGAAATGAGTGAATTGATTATGTCATAGCAGAGTGGGAGAGACATTCTAGTTCCTGTTTAATCCATTGTTTGAGCCTCTCAGAAATTTCATTCTCTATATTTTGTTGAAAGGGGTGAAAAATAAAGTCTAGTTGTAGGTGACATGTATCTTATATCTTCCTTTTGGTGGAAGGATGTATGGTAGGAAAGAGCCAGGGGTGTTTCTGCTGTTGTCTGGTTCCCTTTTGAAAACCCATCTAATAAGGTAGTTCAGATTTCATCTGTTAAACCTTAGAGCTAGAGATACTAATTACTTTTCAATAAGTAATATCAGAGGCAAAGAAGCACTCAGATAATTTCTGAGAATTTATCAGATAATTTCTAGAAAACTAATATTCCTCTATGAAATGGATGAATTACATATTTTCAGCATGCAGGAGAACATTAATTATGAAAACTAATTTCTGTTGTCATTCTTCTAATCTGTGAACTTCATGGCCACTAGAGTTTGCTTTAAGACTTGTATTTTTGTTGTTGTTGTTGTTGTTCTGCATTCAGATGTATTAAAGCAAATCTACTATCCTGGGTTTTGCCCTTTTATGTTTACTTTCCTTAAGATTTTATCATTTTCAGTTATACTTTAGGTAGATAACTTCATAGATCACCATAAAGAATATGGCAAGACAGGAACTGTTTTCAGAAAAAATGTCATTTGATGTAAATAAGATGATGTTTCTGGAATAGAGCCATTAGAATAGCAAGAAGAGATAAGAAAGCCTTCTTCAGCTATCAGTGCAAAGAAAGAGAGGAAAACAACAGAATGAGAAAGACTAGAGATCTCTTCACGAAAATCAGAGATACCAAGGGGTTCATGCTAAGATGGGCACAATAAAGGACAGAAATGGTATGGATCTAACAGAAGCAGAAGATATTAAGAGGTGGCAAGAATACACAGAAGAACTGTACAAAAAAGATCTTCACGACCCAGATAATCATGATGATATGATCACTCATCTAGAACCAGACATCCTGGAATGTGAAGTCAAGTGGGCCTTAGAAAGCATCACTATGAACAAAGCTAGTAAAGGTGATGGAATTCCAGTTGAGCTATTTCAAATCCTGAAAGATGATGCTGTGAACGTGCTGCACTCAATATGCCAGCAAATTTGGAAAACTCAGCAGTGGCCACAGGACTGGAAAAGGTCAGTTTTCATTCTAATCCCAAAGAAAGGCAATGCAAAAGAATGCTCAAACTATCGCACAATTGCACTCATCTCACATGGTAGTGAAGTAATGCTCAAAATTCTCCAAGCCAGGCTTCAGCAATACGTGAACCGTGAACTTCCAAATGTTCAAGCTGGCTTGAGAAAAGGCAGAGGAACCAGAGATCAAATTGCCAACATCCACTGGCTCATGGAAAAAGCAAGAGAGTTCCAGAAAAATATCTATTTCTGCTTTATTGACTATGCCAAAGCCTATTATGTGGATCATAATAAACTGTGGAAAATTCTGAAAGAGATGGGAATACCAGATCACCTGACCTGCCTCTTGAGAAATCTGTATGCAGGTCAGGAAGCAACAGTTAGAACTGGACATGGAACAACAGACTGGTTCCAAAATGGGAAAGGAGTTCATCAAGGCTGTATATTGTCACCCTGCTTATTTAACTTATATGCAGGGTACATCATGAGAAACGCAGGGCTGGAAGAAACACAAGCTGGAATCATGACTGCTGGGAGAAATATCAATAACCTCAGATATGCAGATGACACCACCCTTATGGCAGAAAGTGAAGAGAAACTCAAAAGCCTCTTGATGAAAGTGAAAGACGAGAGCGAAAAAGTTGGCTTAAAGCTCAACATTCAGAAAATGAAGATCATGGCAGCCGGTCCCATCACTTCTTGGGAAATAGATGGGAAAACAGTGGAAACAATGTCAGACTTTATTTTTTTTGAGCTCCAAAATCATTGCAGATGGTGACTGCAGCCATGAAATTAAAAGATGCTTACTCCTTGGAAGGAAAGTTATGACCAACCTAGATAGCATATTGAAAAGCAGAGACATTACTTTGCCGACTAAGGTCCGTCTCGTCAAGGCTATGGTTTTTTCCTGTAGTCATGTATGGATGTGAGAGTTGGACGTGAAGAAGGCTGAGTGCCGAAGAA
Organism: Madoqua kirkii; assembly: GCA_006408675.1. Classification (NCBI taxonomy): domain Eukaryota; kingdom Metazoa; phylum Chordata; class Mammalia; order Artiodactyla; family Bovidae; genus Madoqua; species Madoqua kirkii. The sequence goes on from SJYC01113532.1 coordinate 9,647, forward strand.
TTGATGCTTTTGAACTGTGGTGTTGGAGAAGACTCTTGAGAGTCCCTTGGATTGCAAGGAGATCAAACCAGTCCATTCTGAAAGAGATCAGCCCTGGGATTTCTTTGGAAGGAATGATACTAAAGCTGAAACTCCAGTACTTTGGCCACCTCATGAGAATAGTTGACTCATTGGACAAGACTCTGATGCTGGGAGGGATTGGGGGCAGGAGGAGAAGGGGACAACAGATGATGAGTTGGCTGGATGGCATCACTGACTCGATGGACGTGAGTCTGAGTGAACTCCAAGAGATGGTGATGAACAGGGAGGCCTGGTGTGCTGCGATTCATGGGGTCACAAAGAGTAGGATACAACTGAGTGACTGAACTGAACTGAACTGAAAATCTTCACTTCAGCAGACAGTTTAGTAGGGGAAATGTCATTGCATTTTCTTCAGAGACAACAGGAAAAATGTAGTTTTCAAGGAGGCAAAATAAAATTCGATACATCTTCCCTCTTTGGGCTGAGAAGTATGAATGGAGGTTTTAGTATTAGCAATTGAGTGGAATTGTGTGTGCAGTTGTAATAATGCTAGTGGGGTGTCCCATCTCTCTGAAGAAGGTTTTCTAGGGTTAAGAGTGGGAGGTATAAGTCTGAAAAATAACTAGATCTGAGGAAAACTAATCAAATATAAGGAAGAGACTTATAAGGACTATTGATTAATGATGGTTTTCTTTGAGAAAGGAGGAGAATGACTGGAAAGAAAAAGAAGTTGACACTAATGAGGAAAATAATGTGAGTTGACACATTAATAGGAGTTATGGGAAATAAGCGCTAGGAATTTCCAATACCGGCCACTTAAAAGTGATGTTGGCTGCCAACCTCTCATCTGATTGTTGGAGCCAGTCCTTTGTGATCACTCAGATCGAGTCACTTTGTAAGTAGTTTTGAAGCTATTACCATCCTCATGATTATACATTCTCTACACCTGCCCCCTCCTCCTCTTTTGTGCTGTGTCTTGGAATAATGCTCTCTGCCATGGCCAGGAACAGGCTCCTTTGTTAACTCTTTCCTGTTTCCTCCACAGGCTTGAGTTGTATAGGAAGGTACCAAACCTGCGGATTCTGGCCTGTGGTGGGGATGGAACGGTAGGTCCTTGAAAGAGAATCTGGTTCTCTTCCTTGTTTCTTCCGTCTGCCAGTTGTTCTCCTGAAAACATGTGTCTTTCTTCATTCCCACCTCACAGTCTTTCCAGTCCCCTAAACAGGGGTCCCCGACCTCTGGGATCTAATCCCGATGATCTGAGGTGGAAGTGGTATAAGAAGAAGAGAAGTAAAGGGCCCAGTAGGTGTAATGCACTCGAGCCATCCTCCCCCAACCCTGGTCCTTGGAAAAATTATCTTCCGTGCAACCGGTTGCTGGTGCCAAAAGGTTGGGAGCCACTGCCCTAAAGCATTTGTCTCTTATGTGAATCCAAGCCCCTAAGGGTCAGGAGGGACTCTTGTTATTGCTCTTAAGGATTCAGTCTTGGTCTTTTTAAATTCTGTTTACCCCCCTCCTGTCCTGTGTCTCCCTGTTCCACAAGGTAAGGATCACTAGAATGATCTTACGATCACTAGAAGTGATCTTCTAGCCAGATCACTAGAATGAAGATCATAGACGACTAAATGATTTTTAACACAGAGACTGACCTATTTCCAGATATTCTTAATAGTTGGTCACAATTCTGGAAGAGAAATATGCTTACACAATTGAATATTGCTTTTTTTTTAACTTGTGGAAATAAAAGTTAGAATATTGACCAATGTTTTGTCTTAAAGATCACGGTTGGTCCTCTTTGGAGTCATTTTAGGAGAAAAGATGGAATTGGGCTGACGTTTAATATCACTGGTGTATTTCCCCCAGTTTGTCTCATCTGTTTCTCAGTTTGTCCTCTACTTATGTTGCTATATTTAGCAAAGGCAAATAATTGAGAATGGTGACATTTAGATTTTGCTGTTCAGTATCTTTTCTTCTGTGTTTAGAGTCTGATCTCATAGGATTTTATTATGAACTATATTTGGCTTTTCTCTAATTTTCCTAATTAGAATGTTTTATTCTCAAAGGTAGCAACAGAATCTTCTAATTTTATCTCTCACAGCACGTGAGCACTTAGTGCTACGCTGAATACACATTATATACTAATAAGCACAACCAGAAAGAAATTAAACAGTGATTCCCTAGTCCTTTAAGATTTTCTGCGGAGAGGAAAACAATTTTCAGTTGAGAAAATAGTGTTTACTATTCTTTGAAACTCTGATGCACATTATTAGCTTATAAAATTCATTATAAAGTCCTAAAGAAGCCAAACCTATTTTGCTTTGTTTAACCTGGTGCTTTCCAGAATTATCTGACTGTTGGGATAGCCCTGGTGTCCTGAGTTCAGGGTCCTTTCTCTCTTGTAAATGACAGTGACCTCAAATCCGTGTTGGCCGCCTGTGGCATCTTTATATATATCAGGCTTCATCATGGACAGGCTGTCCCACCTTCCGAACGTCCCCTTCTCCCCCGAGTCTCTCATCACCTCTCTCTGCCCACCCCACCCCCCTCGCGGCTTTTTTCCCTCTATTCAGCAGGTATGTGTAGAAAGCACTGTTCTAGGTTTTGTGGTATTGAAGTATTCTCTGCAATTAGGGAAATGTTTGGAAACATGGAAATTCAAAGCATAAAGGACAGAGAAAGAAGAGCCTAGTCCAGGCACATGTGAGACGTTTATAACTATGGAGTCAGAGCTGAATTTAAAAGAAGAGAAAAAGACAGAAGAAGGACCACCAGTAGTCTTATCAAGGAAAACAACCTCCAAAGAAGTTTCAAGACAGTGATTATATTATTAAGAGACTGAAAGATCACTGTGGATTTGGAGACAGGTGGGAACTGGTGGTTTTCAGAAGAGTTTTAATAGAGTGCCTGACACAATTTAATAGACAGAACCCAGAGTGAGAGATTTATCATTGTCACTAAGCTGTGTCTGCCTCTTTGCAACCCCATGGATTGTAGCAGACTTCCCTGTCCTTCGCTATCTCCTGGAGTTTGCTCAGACTCATGTCCATTGAGTCAGTGATATCATCAATGGGACAAAGCCCATAATGAATGAGATTTGGTACCACCCTAATGATTTCTGAGATGGTGAAGAATCCACCTGCAATGAAGGAAGCATGGGTTTGATCCCTGGGTTGGGAAGATACCCTGAAGATGGGAATGGCAACCCATTCCAGTATTCTTCCCTGAAGAATCCCATGGGCAGAGGAGCCTGGTAGGCTACAGTCCAAGGAGTCGAAAAGAGTCGGACGTGACTGAGCAACTTCACCACCACCACCATTACTTAATATACAGACATCTTACATTAATTTGGAAAAAAGTTCTTAGGCTTCAGTATGAGTTACTTTAATCTGATGCTGTTAAAAGGTATAAAGGCATGTACTGCACTTGGAAGAGGAAGAGATGCTTGTGCCACCATTGCTGTGGCTTTTGGCAAGTTGCTTAACCCCTTCTGGCATGTTCTAAGTCTGAAAACAGACACATTTGGATCCCTAAGGGTCTTCACAACTGTAACATTGTATTAGTATAGACCATTGCTGTTTAGGAGAGCTATTAAGTAAGCTGCGGTCTTTAATAAGTTTTCTAGAAGACACTTAAAAAACTAAGCAGGTGAAATCGATTTTATATTTTCTTTTACCCTGTATATCCAAGATACTATCATTTCAACGCACAATCAGCATAAAGTTACTAATGGGATATTTTATCCTCAGTTTGTATTATCTCAGAACCAGCCTATATTTTAAATTTACAGCGCCTCCAGTTTGGATCAGCCACGTTTGAGCAGTCTGTGACTACACCTGGCCAGTGGTGGCTGCAGGGGACAGCGCCACAGTTTCAGGCTCTTTGTAACTGGTTTCCAGAATCCCAAGATGGTCACATAGTTGCAGGTATCCAGTGGGCTGGTCCCATCTTTGATCTCTAGGCGGAGAGAAAAATAACTCGGAATGATCCCAAATCTTCATGCTTTAAACTAGGCATATTCTGTCTTTGGTCAGAGGTAGATTTGCGTTCTGTGCTTTCTGCGACCACATCTCCACCCATCAAACTCCCCATGGCTGCTGCTTAACTAGCAAGGAGTCTGTAAACTGAGACACTAAAGTCACAGGTCCCTTGCCCTCCTGAAGGATCCTTAAGGTATAATGTGATCTGTTGTTACTTGCCCTTGGCCTTGATGAACTGAGCTGGACCCAAAGGTCCACCCTTAACCCTGTTGACATCTTTCCCAAGGGCTGGAGTTACGTGGACTCGAACTACAGCATGCTTATTTCTGGTTCAGTTGGGATCCCCAGGTGAGGATACATGCAAACAGAAGGCACGGCCATGCCCTGGCTCACTGCAGCCACAGAACAGGGAAGAAAGGTCTATTTCCCTCTGACAGGACAAGAAAACTTTTCCACATGCCTCTTTTCTCTCAACCTCTCCACATCCCGGAGTCTCCTGAGAAGCAGCGCGTGGTGTAACCTCAGTTGTCTTCATGCCAGTGAGAGAATGGACAGCCTAAAGTCTGCATTGTATTTTTTTAAAAAAAGCAATTCATATTTTGACTTTTTTCTCAATTCTTTAGCGCTGATTTTAAACATTTATCTTACCATAGAGTGACTTTGTAAACTATCAAGTGCAAACATAAAAATATCAAAAGGATAAATGGCTGTGTACATGTTAGAAAGGGAGCCTAGTTGTCAAATGCTGCCTTTGGATGGTCTTTCAGGGTGCAGAAACGTTCCCCTCGTTCTTTTGATTTCTTCTATGAGAATCCTTTACTTTCCTGCCTGCAGATAATATGAGGAAAGGCAGTTGTGCACCCACTCTGTTAGAAGAAAATGTCAGTTCACGGTCCTGTTCTCTCGCCCCTCAGTCCATTCTCAAGCTAGCCTATTGCTGAATGAAAACGCTGCTCCGCCTGCCCTTGGGAAATTATCTGGGAATAGTTATAGCTGGATGTGGCCAGGAGGTGGCAGCATCAGGCAACTGCTGCAGCCTCAGAGCAGAAGCCCAGGACCCTGCTGAGCTAGCTCTGGCAGCCCTGCTTTGCCTAACATGAAGGCAGGAGGCGCTCTGCTACCTGGAACGTGACTCTGCCCATTCTTCAGTTGTGATGCAAAATTTGCTAAGTGGCCTCTGTTGCAATTACTTACATTTAATTGAAGAGGTCCTTGTGGAGATGATTTGGGATAATGCAAAATTCCCAGCAAATACAGTCCTGCCCACAAATATACATCTGGACTTCCAGCAGGAGCAGGGTCCTGGGTCCTGGGAAGGGAGAGCCTCTGATAACGGACTTTAAGACCTTTTGTATAGTTTTGTTCTCAGAGGGGCAGAGACCCGGACTATTCCTGAAGACCTTTTATGCCTCCTTCTCTTGTAGGTGTATAGTCTCTCCCCGCCACCACCCTGTCCCTCTACCCCCATCCCCTGTCTCTCTCACCTTTCTGCTATTGTACAGCTTGGCTTTTACTGGTTTTTGATAGTCTATGAAAGACTCTGTGGCTTGTCGGCAGTCAGCGTTGGGATCGATCTGTGAAATTCAAGGCTCAACTTCGAAGTGGAGAGACAGGAAAAAGACATTTTACTTCTAGGAAACTGGACTTTTATGGATGAAACAAATTAAAAAGAAGAAAAATATATAGCTTAAGTCAGAGCAGTAAATGGTAATTTTAGGGTTTCCTATTTGTCAGGCACCTGCTAATCAATGTCTTTATGTCATTTAATTGATAAAATGCCCGTATGAGGCAAGTACAGTGGCCCTTTTTTACATAGGAGGGAACTAGTTAACTGACTTGCCTAAGCTCACCTGGCCAGTGTGTGATGGAGCCAGCAGGTCTCCCCCGTCTCTGTGCCTTTCCTAGGTTACGTTGCCTTTTGGGGAAGGTAGTTGTTGGGTAGTCATGATGTAGCTCTTGGATGAGAAAACTTATTCAAGAGTTGTGTGAAAGAAAGAGCCAGAGCCACGTTAGCCAAAGGACTGTGAGCCAAGTACAGATTCAAGACAAAAAGTCTGTGCTGTGAAAGGCAGGAGAGGTTGATGACTCCAAGGGTTATATAATTGATGACGCCTGCTTGTATTCAGGGGAAAATTAAATGGTTGATTAACTGGCCATTGGATGGCATCAGCAAATCAATGGACATGTGTTTGAGCAAACTCTATGAGATAGTAAAGGACAGGGAAGCCTGGTATGCTGCAGTCCATGGGGTGGCAAAGAGTCAGATTCGACTTAGTGCCCGATCAACAACAAACTGACTATTGGGAAAAGGGAGAGAATCTATTTCTGCAGTTTGTTTGTTTTTTTTTTAATCAGATCAACTAGTAAGAAAGGGGAAGATCCTTTACCTTCAAATCAACTGTATGTTTTTCTTTTATGCTTGAAAGTGAAGCAAAAGTAGCTCAGTCCATGTCCAACTCTTTGCAACCCCATGGACTATAGCCCACCAAGCTCCTTTGTCCAAAGGATTCTCCAGGCAAGAATACTGGAGTGGGTTGCCATTTTCATCTCCAGGGATCTTCCCCACCCAGGAATCAAACCTGAGTCTCCTGTTTTGCAGGCAGATTCTTTACCATCTGAACCACTGGAGACGCCTATACTTAGGCCAAGTCTAAAACAGAAAGGAGATGGTGACAAGTCAGAGAGTCCAGAGGACTCTTGCCATTTTGTGGAATCACACCACAGTTTCATGTGGAATCTTGGCAGCCTTCCAAGAAAAAGAAAGGAACAATTCTTAAAGTTTGAATGAGAACAATTATACTGATCAAAGATCTCTTCAGTTCAGTTACTCAGTTGTGTCCAACTCTTTGCGACCCCAAGAATCGCAGCATGCCAGGCCTCCCTGTCCATCACCAACTCCCAGAGTTCACCCAAACCCATGTCCATGGAGTCAGTGATGCCATCCAGCCATCTCATCCTCTGTCATCGCCTTCTTTTCCTGCCCCCAATCCCTCCCAGAATCAGGGTCTTTTCCAATGAGTCTTCACATGAGCTGGCCAAAGTATTGGAGTTTCAGCTTCAGCATCAGTCCTTCCAATGAACACCCAGGACTGATCTCCTTTAGGATGGACTGCTTGGATCTCCTTGCAGTCTGAGGGACTATCAAAAATTTTCTCCAACACCATAGTTCAAAAGCATCAGTTCTTCAGCACTCAGTTTTCTTCACAGTCGAACTCTCACATCCATACATGACCACTGGAAAAACCATAGCCTTGACTAGATGGACCTTAGTTGGCAAATAATGTCTCTGCTTTTTAATATGCTGCTGAGGTTGGTCATAACTTCCCTTCTAAGGAGTAAGCGTCTTTTAATTTCACGGCTGCAATCACCATCTGCAGTGATTTTGGAGGCCCCCCCCCACAAAAAAAAGTTTGGCACAAAAAATAAAAATCTATTAGGAGACACTTTATCAATTCATGGAAGTTATGGGACACTTATTTCAAAGTTACTTGACAATTATTTGTGTTTTATGGGTTGTAAATTATACTCTGACCTTCTTGTCTGCCTTACTCTTAGTGTTCTTTCTGGTGTTTAGAATTTCTCTCTGCAGGGTCGACTTTAGAGGAACATATTTGGCTGTGTTTGATTTTTCCCTTTTCTTTCTCTGCACCTTTGTCCTAATCTTTCCTAGTGGTTTGAATGGCTTCCAGGATCCTGAGACTCGAGTTGGGGTTTCTATAAGTGGTTGGAGCTCCCATCCTGACCCTGGGTCAGGGGTGTTTCAGGTGTGTCAACAAGCTCATGGGCATTTCAATTCACTAACAGAAGCTTTATCCCTCCAGCCCTAAGGCATCACAGCTTTCTGTGGATGATGGCCTCAGGCAGTTCTCCTCACCCTCTCTTCTTGGCCTCTTTTCTTCTGACCACATAGGGAGTCTGGTTCATACACAGCCTCCTGCCAGCAAGGGGTGAACTTTTATCCCCTGTCATCAGACAGAAGCCAAATGCCTGGCTTCCTCTGCTTGGCCCTTGTGCTTTCTTTGTTTCTGACCCATGGAGACTTTTTTTCCCCCTCTTATTTTTATGTCTAGAGGGAAATAGAATGTTCAAAGTGTGAACTCATAGCATTATCTTTATCCAGAAAAGACAGACCTATTTCAAAGGACAGCAAGAAAAATATTTCTAATTTAAATCTCCCTCAAAGAACTTTGATTTGACTTGTGAGTATAAATCAGAATAGGGGAGCTGCCAGAGCATGTCTCAGACAAGTTAAAGAGTCTGTATTCTTTTCCCTGCTGTATATGGGATATTGAATTAGATTTCCAGTAAGCTCCACCTCCTCTCTCTGAGTCTCTGGTTCTACTCAGGGCTGTTTACAGCTGTAGTCAGGGAGCCCAGATTGTTGGGATTTCTGAATTTTCATGTCCTTTTTCATGACCTTTAAACCTCCTGCTCATCATTTGTTAGAGGCCTCTGCTTTGACTTGATCTTGTTTGTGTTTTCAGCGGCCGAGGAACAACCTCTAACATAGTCATTAGCACTACTTCAGCGTCTGGCTCTTTTGTTTTTCTTTTCCTTTGATAGCAAGCTTAGAGAGTGCTGTGTCGAGGAAGAGCTAAAGAAGCCCTGGAGGGGATTCTGAGGACTTGTCTAGGGATTCTTTGCTCGGTTTGGGGGAATGAGGGGACTTGTGGACCCTCAGGTAGATCTGAATTTTTAGTTTCCCACCTTGGGCCAGCATTGTGTTGCCCCTTTCTGAAAGGTAAACACAGTTTTAGGCTTCTTGATGGATGGGCAAGTTTGACATCCTAAAAAATAGTCACTGTGGAGGAGCAAGGGTTTTAGATAAGGGGTCAGCAGACCTGGTGATGACTCTTGTTTCTTTCGCTTCTGATTATTTGGTCTTGAGCAAATAACATAGCCTCTGTGTACCTCAGTTAATAAATCTGCAAATCAACTGAATTTGATTAAGCAGTTTCCAAGGATTCTGCATCATTTCATGGCAAATAGATGGGGAAACAGTGGATACAGTGGCTGACTTTATTTTTCTGGCTCCAAAATCACTGCAGATGGTGATTGCAGCCATGAAACTAAAAGATGCTTACTCCTTGGAAGGAACGTTATGACCAACCTAGACAGCATATTAAAAAGCAGAGACATTACTTTGTCAACAAAGGTCTGTCTAGTCAAGGCTATGGTTTTTCCAGTGGTCATGTATAGATGTGAGAGTTAGACTGTCAAGAACGCTGAATGCCGAAGAATTGATGCTTTTGGACTGTGGTGTTGGAGAAGACTCTTGTAAGTCCCTTGGACTGCAAGGAGATCCAACCAGTCCATCCTAAAGAAAATCAGTCCTGAGTGTTCATTGATAGGACTGATGTTGAGGCTGAAACTCCAATACTTTGACCACCTGATGTGAAGAACTGTCTCATTTGAAAAGACACTGATACTGGGAAAGATTGAGGGCAGAGGAGAAGGGGATGACAGAGGATGAGGTGGTTGGATGGCATTACCAACTCAATGGGCATGGGTTTGGGTGAACTCCAAGAGCTGGTGATACAGGGAGGCCTGGTGTGCTGCAGTTCATGGGGTCGCAAAGAGTCGGCTCGAATGAGCGACGAATTGAACTGAACTGAAGGATTCTCCAGTGCTCCAAAGATCCCAAAAGTCCATGCTATTGACTCTGGGATGGTCAGGCCACTTGGGAGATGAGTTTAGTTCTTCACTGAAGCATTCCTTGCACCAGAGCGGCTCAGAGGTTGGCCTTTGATGTGTAGCAAACCTAGCTTTGAATGTCAGCTCTACCGTATAAATGTTGTGATGTTTAAGGCAGTCACTGAACCTTTCAAGCCTTGGTTTCTTTGTCTATGAATTGGGAATGAAAATCATATCTACTATAGAGAGTTGTTTTGAAGTTTAATAATTCAGTAGAAAGCTGTGTTAGGGATTAGCACACAGAAAAGATCAGTATGCCCCTCTTTTTGTTAATTGTAAAATCCTTGAGAGCAACCATTCTGCCTTATCTTAGGAGGTCTCACTCATCGTTTTATTTCAATTCCTTATTTCCATGCTTTTTATATATAGTAGTGTTCAATAAGTGTACTGTTAAAATACAGTTTTCAAAAATTTTAAACATGATTTTCAAACAACTTTAGAATCAATAAATGTTAAACATTTTATTTAGGTTTGTAATAAAGGAGTTAGCAAGATAATACCACCAATTTATTGGAGAAGAAGAGGAAAATAATTATGTAGTTTATACCAGAATAATTTTTCTAAATTTGAGACAAAATTGGTTTATGTTCTGATGGGGGAATAGAACCAGAACATTTAAGTGATCTTTTCTTCTCAGTG
>SJYC01113533.1:0-51059 GCA_006408675.1 Madoqua kirkii
GTACTGTTAAAATACAGTTTTCAAAAATTTTAAACATGATTTTCAAACAACTTTAGAATCAATAAATGTTAAACATTTTATTTAGGTTTGTAATAAAGGAGTTAGCAAGATAATACCACCAATTTATTGGAGAAGAAGAGGAAAATAATTATGTAGTTTATACCAGAATAATTTTTCTAAATTTGAGACAAAATTGGTTTATGTTCTGATGGGGGAATAGAACCAGAACATTTAAAGTGATCTTTTCTTCTCAGTGTTTGTAACTCTACAGGACAAAAATTTTCCCAGTAACTTACACTTGTAAAGTTCTTAGATAAGCCTGTGTCGCTGCTCTAGAATGACATTGTGAGGATATTCAGGTTTCTTTTTGCTGTTTCCAAGTTTGGGGTAGTTTTTCTAAATAGTTATAATAAGACAAAACACCAAGTATTATTTATCTTAGAAAAAGAATGAACAGGAATATAATTCTAGTATATAAGTATCCATTTTCTTCCTAAACTTATAATAAGTACTAATTTCATCTATAATTATGTTTTTTAATGTTTCATTAAGAGGAATGTAGGGATGTTTAGGAAATCACTACTAATTTCTAAGATGATAACATACAGAGTAACCATTTAATGAGTATTTCCATAAGCTATGCACCATATCAAGGTTTTTATGTATGTTTTAGTTTTAATCTATAAACAGTCTTGTGAGGTAGGTATTATTATCCTCATTTTGAAAATCGAATAAATGAGTCTTACTGAGGTTAAATATTTAATCAAGATGACAAAGCCAGAGTGAGCCAGAATTGAGATTTAGTCTGATTTCCTGAAATGCCCTAGGGATAAACCAACCTCCCCAAATTGTAAACTCTCCTGAATTTTAAAGTAGATCTCTAGTCAAACACAAGAGATGTGGGTTCAACCCCTTGGTCAAGAGGATTCCCTGGAGAAGGAAATGGCAACCCACTCCAGTATTCTTACCTGAAAAATGCCGTGGGCAGAGGAGCCTGCATTTGACTCTTTGCAACCCCATGGTTACAGTCCATGGGGTTGCAAAGAGTCCAATATGACTGAGCGCACACACATGCTAGTTAAACACATGATGAACGGGTCTAGTTTTGTTTATATGAAATGGTGTATACAAAACGGTTCTTTTTCCCTTTGAAGAGACTTGGCGCATTGAAACTGCTTGCGATAAGTGCCCTTTCTGTCTCCTGGTTGCTGGATTTTTAAAAAGAAAAATATGCCTATTCTGTTTTGCTCCTTTTAAAGCCTCCTATTCTCAGGTTGTCTTCTTTGTAACTTATTTATCTTTCTTCTATCTCTTCTGGCCCCCGAATGTCTGTAGGTGGGCTGGATCCTTTCCATTCTGGATGAACTGCAACTGAGCCCTCAGCCTCCCGTCGGGGTCCTGCCTCTGGGGACTGGGAACGACCTGGCTCGGACTCTCAACTGGGGAGGGGTAAGCATGTTCTCAGGGGCCGTCCACGTCATCAAGCAGTGGAGTCCCCGAATCCACAGATGCTCTAGTGGAGGTATATGTGCTCCCCTTGTTCAAGCAACAAGTTAGAGTTGAGAATCAAGGTCCCCACGAACCATGGTTTTATCTTCAGTTTAAATCTATAGTCAGCTAGAGAAGAGGAAGCTTTATTTTTAAAAATGGGTTTTAGTACACAAGTCTGGGTCTTTTTGAGGTATCCACTAAAAGACAGTAGTCACAGGTATCCAGGGGGTGGGTTGGTCCTCATATTAAGCAATTACAGAGACTCACATTGCTCCTGACCCCTAATCCCGCCCTGACGAATCTGGTTCAGATTTCTGATTCTTGCTTTGGAAGAGTCATGGCTTTGTTCGAGCATTTAGTTTTCTGGTCAGCGTCATCAAGCTTTTGCCTATTCAAGTAACCAACTTTCCTTTTCACCCTGGAGGCAACTTCGGCCAAGCTTGTTGGAAGTAGTTTATCTGCCACTGACCAGCCATTTAAAAGGGGCTTCCCAGGTGCCTCAGTGGGAAAGAATCCTCCTGCAGTATGAGAGATACGGGTTTGATCCCTGGGTCAGGAAGATCCCCTGGAAAAGGAAATAGCAAACCAACTCCAGGGTTCTTGCCTAGAAAACCCCACAGACAGAGGAGGCTGGTGGGCTACAGTCTATGGGGTTGCAAAGGGTCGGACATGACTTAGTAACTAAACAACAACAGTCATTTAAAAACTATTATATTATCATCATCATCATTAATATTTTTTACAGTGTTAGGAAAATAAGAAAGCACAATATGCTAACATATGCTGCCTGACTGGCTTTTTAACTACTCATATGAAATTATTGCCCTGGCTGGGCTCAGTGAAAATTATCTTCAGATATTAGCAGGTATTAATCCGGCTTTGGGGTATATTAACCTCCCAAGGGTGATAATTATGTCAGTATATTAGCAGACATTTATTTGGCCTTGGGTGAATTAACTTCCCAGAGATCTTTTTTTAATTTTAAGTAAGCATAGTATAATAATATATTCTTATGAGGCAGCTAGTGTATTTGTCAGTATTAGTTCCTCTTATCGAAATCAATGACTTGATCATCCTTAATAATCATGCTATCAGTCATGTGTGTTCAAGGAGTGAGTAGATAGCCCCCTCGCAGGGCTATTCATCAGTCAGGCCTTAGGTCATGAAAGGAATGGTGTCTTAGGACAAGGTCAGGGAGAGGTGAGTGAAATGGAATATTAGAAATCACCTAGCAGATGTCGCTTGATTGTTTTCCTGCTTCGCCACATACACTTGTTCTGTGTATCCTCCAAATTTCTCTAGAGGGAGACGTGGGGAAATCTGTTTTCACCCTGATAAAAACAGCCATCCAGCATGTCTCTCAAATGACCGCCGTTGACTGTTAGTTCTTGGTGCTAACAGAAGTCATTCTTCCGCTCAAACCAACTAGACATAGTATTTCTGTGCACAGTAACCGTGACTATTATCTTAAATTCTAAATATCTCAAGGGAAACAGTTTACTCTCAGCCTTGTTAATTGCAAAATAAAGAGAGAGCTGTAGCAGAAGGTCTCTGCCTGGCATGAACTATCAACACCTTTGACTGTTCTGTCCACTGTTCCAGACAGCAGTGTGTTCATGCTTTGATTCCTTAGGGCTACACTGATGAGCCTGTTTCTAAGATCCTTTGCCAAGTGGAAGATGGGACGATTGTACAGCTGGATCGCTGGAACCTCCACGTGGAAAGAAACCCAGACTTGCCTCCTGAAGAACTGGAAGATGGCGTGTGTAAGGTTAGAGAGTTTTCCTTTCTGCAGAAAGGGCACCCTGGAGTATTTTCTGCCTGAGTCACAGGAAGTACGTTCCTGGCCAGAGGGTTAATGTCTGATTCCCTCCTATAGAGGTTATGGCTACTAGGGCTGTGAGAATAATGCTATCCAGTGATTCTGTCCCATAAACTTCTAAAGATCAAGATTTCCTAAGTGCTTCCTTAACGCAGGGAGCTATTCTCTGTCCTCCAATTTCACACCAGAAAGAAATATATAGTTTTCTAATCTTTCAAATGCATTGCAAAATCTTAAACCTATGAGGAGATTTTTAAAAAATTTCATATGGCCTGAAACATTAGGCACAAGGCCTTTCAATAGAAAGATACCATTTGAGATTTCTGGTCTGATAGCAAAAATTCCAATTTCATCATTTGTTTGGGATGCTAAGATACACCTAAGTAAATGTTTGACTTAGTGTTTTTCCTTCAGTGATTAAACTTGTATCTCACAAACCAAGGGATATAATTATAAAAATGCTACTGTGGGGCTTCAGGGGAAAATTCAGTTTTAAGTTCTGGCCTCAATTTCATATAAATCTGATAGGTTTCGAGTAGCCACTTGCTTTCTATTACTTTGCCTTTTTCTTCTGTGATAGTGTTTTCACATTTCATTGCATAAGAATCTCCAGGCAGTGTGCCTCTGAAATGCAGATAGCAAGGCCCTGTTCCCAGAGATTCTGATTAAGTAGATGTCGGGTGATGGCCCAGCATCCGTGTAGCATCCCTGCTCTATTGAATCACACCATTGATTGAAGCCAGGATTTCATGGTGCTTTGGCCTTTGAATCCGGTATCATTTTAGACCAAACCAATGCACCTTTCCTTGGAGAAGGAAATGGCAACCCACTCCAGTATTCTTGCCTTGGAAATCCCATGGACAGAGGAGCATAGTGGGCTATAGTCCATGGGGTCGCAAAAGAGTCAAATACAACTTAGTGACCAAACAACAACAAATGCACCTTTATTGATGAGCATCAAGATCCCCACCAGTTGTGGTAGAAGCTCAAGTTACTTATTTGACTAAAATTGGTTAAAACATGTTTTGTCTTACCTACATAGTGTTTTCGCCTAAACTATGATCCAGAAACTAAGGTTTTTCATAGTCATCATGATTGCTCAGTTGACCTTAAGTTCATAACGTCACAGTGTTGTTTAAGCAAGTATCGTCTTGGGATATAATACTTCTTTGTAATGTATTTGACTTATAGAAACTGGGCATAAAACAGCTAAAGTACAAAGAAATGTACCATATGGAAATGTTAAGGTCCTATCCCCACTCAACTTGGAATGGTAAGGCCCTCAATAGCAATCTCTGTTTAATTCTTTTCCCAACAGCTTAAGAAATGGAAAGACTTCTTGATGAAGCCTGGGGACATTAATCCAGATAATTAAAGGGTTTCAAAAGTGGATTTGTAAGGAGATGTGTAGGAAATTGGGGTAATTTTTCCTGGAAAATGTGAATAAGAACTCTTAAAACAGATTAAATTGTGATGTTATTTAGAGGATGGTGACCAGATGTTCTCCTGCGTTATCAGCGGATGCTGAGACATGGGTTAGAATCGTAGCCAAAAGAACATAAATGGTAGAAATGGACATATCTGTGCTTTTGGCAGGATCACCAACCCTTGCTGTCGTTCCTAAGGACTTGTATTTTCGTTTAAGTGCAGGAACTGGACATTCTCAAATGTGAGGCCAGGAGAGTGAGACATGCTTTGGCGTTGTTCTGTGTGTTGAGTTTCCCTCCCTGTTCTCCAGTCACTTGTAACCACTTCTAAGGGCTGAGCTGACCTCTGAATCAGTACATGCTCTGAGTCAGCCTTCCGTGGATGGGTTCATCCTTTATTTCAGTTTCTTTGTTTCTGTGTTATTAATAATCTCTCTCTTGCTCTCTCTCTGATTCTCCCTCTCATTTCATTTTTCTGTTACTGTGACAAGATTATTGCTCTAGTCAAAGAGAAAAATCTTACTGATCCAGAGGCATAGGAAACCCAGTAATTTTTGAAATCTTGAGGCTAAACACTTATTTCTAATAGAAGAGGAGTGCATTTCTCACTGGAGGAGAAACCTGATCATTATCTGGAAACATCAGCCAGGCTGAGATGATGTTTACTTTAACATTTACCTTCCGATCTGAGTTGCAGAAGAAAAAGTGGAAGAACCACCATATGCTTTCGAGCATTTCCCACATGCTTTCCTAATTGTTTTCACGTTAAACCAAAGGCCTTCAGATCATGTCAGTTTCATAGTTTTAATGCAGGACTTCAGGCTACATAGTTTGTGCTCCCCTTTACTCAGCTGGCAGCCGTAACAGCCAGGGACCCAGAGGACTCTGGCAAGGAAAGCTGAGGCTTGTGTATATTTCTGTGTGTCTGTGTTTGCATATTTCATGATCATATTAAAGATATGAGTTAACAGAGTAAATAAAAATCTGAATACTAATAAATACACACACATATATTTTATTTCTAATTGGAGGATAATTGCTTTACGATGTTGTGTTGGTTTCTGCTTACAACAGTGTGAATCAGCCATAAGTATACATGTGTGCCTTCCCTCTTGAACCCCCCTCCCATCCCACCCCACCCCCAGGCCGTCTCAGAGCCCCGAGCTGAGCTCCCCGTGCTGTACAGCAGCTGCCCACTAGCTGTCTGTTTTGCCCGTGACAGTGTGTGTATGTCAGTGCCACCCTCTTAATTAGCTTTCAGTTTTTCTCTTGGTTGAGAATAGTTCAATGGCTCCCACTGGCTTATTGCTTACATGACTTTTGTCGAAAATATATAGAGTTTTAGAAGATAAGGGTAAACAAATTCACACACACACACATACCCCACACACCACACCCACCCAGGCTGTCTCAGAGCCCCGAGCTGAGCTCCCCGTGCTGTACAGCAGCTGCCCACTAGCTGTCTGTTTTGCCCGTGACAGTGTGTGTATGTCAGTGCCACCCTCTTAATTAGCTTTCAGTTTTTCTCTTGGTTGAGAATAGTTCAATGGCTCCCACTGGCTTATTGCTTACATGACTTTTGTCGAAAATATATAGAGTTTTAGAAGATAAGGGTAAACAAATTAAATGGTATTTATTTTCAGTTGCAATATTAATTTGCTGAACATAAATTCTTCAAAAAATGTGCATCCACTGATTAAGAAGGTTAGATGTGATCCTTACAATTAAATTTATTTGCGGAGTTTGTTTAGTGAATCATCCCTTGTAACTGTTACAAATGTGCATCCTTTGGCCCTTAAGATTCTCGTGTTATAATATCCATGAGAATGGTTCTCATTTGATAATTTGTGTTGTGTCTCTTGTTTCCTAAACTATTTAAAATTCTTGGGAGTATCCTATGAGTTGAGCTTTCCCTAAAGAATTAATTCAAAAATCCCTTGTTCCGTCTATGTAGACACCCCTACGTTGGGTTGTGACTGGTCTTTCTCCCAGGGACTTGCCCACAGACTGGTGTCTGGCTTTCAACTTTACCCGTGCCTTTGTTCATCATTGCAGCTTCCTCTGAATGTTTTCAATAACTACTTCAGCCTCGGATTTGATGCGCACGTCACATTGGAGTTCCATGAGTCCAGAGGTGAGGACAACATCCCATTTCCGTCTCCCAGGGAGGAAGTTTCCAGCAGGTGTTTGCATGTTCCCTTTTGTTTGCATGCCACTTAAGCGTCCACAGTGTGCTCTACTGCTGTTTCTCCAGGTGAACTTTCACGGTAACCCTGGGAGCTCAATAAGATAGGAACTTAGACAGGTGTTACCCTGAGACCTCATTGTTTAGGGTCTCAAAGACAGTAAAGATCAGGACCAGATGTGTACTTCAGGACTCAGGACTGCTAATCTTACGTTTGACTAGAAACTAAAGTCAGCGAACGACCAAGAAGTGATTTAAAAAAAAAGAGGAAAAACAGTGACTAAAGAGCTGGTAAGGGAGGACTGATGCTGACTGAGCGTTAATGAATGCCGTATTCATGGAGAGGATCTAGCGATGGCGGTACACGATATACACCAACTGTTGAAACGGATTGGCTGATGTAAGGTGTGGACTTTTTAGTATCTGTTAGTCTATCTTTTTTTTTTTTTGCATTAAGTAAAAAAGAAATCATTATTAATGATGAAAGGTATAATTACTAAGCTATGTTTTAATGTAATTTATTTTGGGTGATGCTGGACCTCCACAGGCTCTTCTCTAGTTGTGGTGAGCCAGGGCTACTGTCTAGTTGCGGTGTGAGGGGGTTCTCGTTGTGGTGGCTTTTCTTGTTGCCTAGCACGGGCTCTAGGGTATGTGGACTTCAATAGCTGTGGCACTTGGGCTCAGGAGCTGCAGCTCCTAGGCTTTAGAGAACAAGGTCAATAGTTGCGGTGCACGGGCTTAGTTGCTCTGTGACATGTGGGATCTTCCCAGATCAGGAATCAAACCACTGTCTCCTGCATTTGCAGGTGGATTCTTTACCAGTGAATCACCAGGGCAGCCCATCAAGCTAATTTTTTTTTTCTGTTTTCTGTGTATTGGGGTTTTCCCCATGATTTTACCTGGATAGTCAAGAAATCTCAAGCTCCAGTGCAGGAGGAGGAGGAAGAAATTGAAGCTTCATTTTCATAGGGTCATATGTACTTATTTTTGTTGATAGATAGTGGCTAGAAGCCATGCAAACCACAGTTGAGACTCCAAACTGTTCTCTAACACAGCTGCTCAGAGACTGTGGCTTCATGACAAAGCTTGTATCCTTTGCATCCAATACTTGCAGAGTGATTCAAAGCCTCATGAGAGCCATTCCAAAAAAAATAACCTTGCATAGAATAACCTACTAGATATTAGTCAAAACATACAATAAGTTGGGAATTACGCCAATCCATTTACATGGACTGGTTAATAAATACCAATCACACTGAAGCAGAATCCTAAAAAGTTCAGTTGCAGAAAGTTTTTGGCATAGCTATGAAATAGCCCCTCAAATTGACATGGGACAGTTGTAGACTTTTATTACTATCTGTATTGTATTTCTTTTAGAAGGGACAATTAAAATGACATTCATTTTGAGAGTTTATTATTGGCATTTTCTGTGTAAATGCTTTTAGAATTACCAGTAGAAAAGCAAATAAGGAGTAAAGAAAGGCTGAACATTTTGATTGACTTTGTATGTAAATAATGCAAACATTTGAATAATTTGATCAGAAAGAAAGTATATTGGACTTCCCTGCTGGGCCAGTGGTTAAGACTCCATACTTCCAATGCAGAGGATGTGGGTTTAATCCCTGGTCAAGGAAGTCAGATCCAACATGCCATGTGGTGCAGCCAAAAAATAAATTTTAAAAAGTGATTTTTAAAAGAAGGTATCCTTTATTTGATAGGAAAATAGATGCTGTTTTATTCTTCTCAAAGTGGCTAAGCCATATCAGGCTAAAATGTTGTGTAACAGAACATGTAATCATTTGGAACAAAATTCAGAGATTTAATAGGATTGGTCATTCAATTGTCGATTGGAATCTTGCCCAGTAGTTTACACTATTGCATTATGACAGTACTTGAGGAAGTACATTGGAAATACTCTTGTCCACTATTAGCTGAAACTCCAGTACTTTGGCCACCTCATGCAAAGAGTTGAATCATTGGAAAAGACCCTGATGCTGGGAAGGATTGGGGGCAGGAGGAGAAGGGGATGACAGAGGATGAGATGGCTGGATGGCATCACCAACTCAATGGACATGAGTTTGAGTGAACTCCGGGAGTTGGTGATGGACAGAGAGGCCTGGCGTGCTGGGATTCATTGGGTCACAGGGTTGGACATGACTGAGCTACTGAACTGAACAATGATTATGGTTATCAGGTAGCAAAGCTAGGTCTCACTTTGCCAGCTGTGTGAATTAGATATTCATCTTTGGGGGACATGAAAGATATTAAACACATCAAACTTTTAGTCTGAGATTGGACACTCGAGTCATACCCTCATTGAAATTGCTTATTATTCAGAGGATTTGAACCTTATACTACAAGGTCAAGGAAATACAATTATGACTCTTGAAGAGGCAGTATTTAAATTTGATTTAAGATTTGCTATTTTCTCTGAATATAAAGAGGCATGCAGATCAGCATGTTTCAAAGGATTATGAATGTTTCATGATTCATATGGTGAACTGACAGATTTCTTTGAAAAGGTTTTATTTTCAGTGGACTGGTAAATTTCACCATCACCATCACTGCAAAGGACACACTGCCAGGCTCTTGCCCAAGCACAGTTGACCTTTGAGAAATCCTCTCCAAGCTTCTGTATCTGTAACCTTCTTTTCCATCTTGAACCTCAGTGTGACATCTA
Organism: Madoqua kirkii; assembly: GCA_006408675.1. NCBI lineage: Eukaryota > Metazoa > Chordata > Mammalia > Artiodactyla > Bovidae > Madoqua > Madoqua kirkii. Next base: position 9,606 of record SJYC01113533.1, read on the forward strand.
CTCATCATTCTAGATTCAAGTGTACTTGCCTCTGGAACACTTTTGATTTTCTCTATGTGCAGACCCCACTCCTCCGTGTTGCTCCCACTTCATCTTATATGGAGAAGGAAATGGCAACTCATTCCAGTATTCTTGCCTGGAAAATTCCTTGGACAGAGGAGCCTGGCAGGCTACAGTCCATGGAGTCGTCTTATATAGACATCTTTTTATGGCATATACAAAATGACATTTTTCATTTTCAGATCTGTCTTCCCCTCTTTAAACAACACAAGGGCAAAAGACTCTCTTATTTTTATCCTCCTGTGCCAAGTCCAGTGGCTGTCTCAAATGTCTGCTATAGGAGTGGAATGTTAAATTGGAGAATAGGCTCATATATAAAAGATAAATAAAAATAGAGGGAGTATATAGTAAGAGGAGGATGTATAGGCAGTGAGTAATATGGGAGTTGGCTGCCGTCTATGGGGTCACACAGAGTCAGACATGACTGAAGCGACTTTGCAGCAGCAGCAGCAATATGGGAGTTTGGTAGAGATTGCTGACGAAAGAAAAGTATCAGGGGAAAGTTTCCAGAAAGGGTAGGAGGGAATATGGTGGGAAATAAAGAAGGAATGTGATGTAGACAAGAAGTAAAATGGGTAAGGGCATTTCAGACAGGAAAGAAAAGTACAGAGGGACAAAGGAGCTTGTGATAAAGGTGAGTTAGATGACTAGTTAATACAGAGTGAAAGATTTTTGCCATGGTGTTAGAAAAATTAAGATAATGCTGGTAAAAATATTTGTCCTTAAGGTGCAGTTACTTTGAAAGAAAAGATTTTTATAACACATAGAATTTTAATTGAAGGTGACAGTGTCACTGTAGGCATAGATCTTGAAGTCATTAATGTATGCATAACTGATGTCTTAAGATTGGGTTAATATCCAATGCAGATAATTTGGAAGATGTATGAGTTATATGGGCTTCCTAGGTGGCGTTAGTGGTAAAGAACCCACCTGGCAATGCAGGAGAGGTAAGAGACATGGGTTTAATCTCTGGGTTAGGGAGATTCCCTGGAGGAGGGCATGGCAACCCACTCCAGTATTCTTGCCTGGAGAATCCTATGGACAAAGGAGCCTGGTGGGCTACAGTCCATGGGGTCACAAAGAGTTGGACATGGCTGAAGCAACTTAGCACGCACGCATGAGTTATATGATGTTCAAATTAAACTTATATTTGCTAATGTCTCCCTAATAGGCAAGACCAATTACAGATAAAGGTAGAGTTTTGGATTACATTTTAATGGCACATATGTTATTGTGCTGTACACAAAGATGGGATTAATATGTTAAAATAATGGAATGGATTATACCCAGGGTTTCGTCATCATTATAAATGGATTACATTCAGAGCCAAATCATTTAGATGATTTGGATGATGAGATTTGGCAAGTGTGAACTAATGAGATTTAGATGAGGTCTTTGGATTTTGTGTTGATGCTGTAATGGGAATGAGACCTTTTGGGACCTGGGAGGAAGTGAATGAGTTTTTCACATGTGAAGGATGTGAATTATAGGGGCCAGGAGATAGACTATGGTAGGTAAAATTTTGGTTTCTGTGAACTTTGCCATTTGGTGTCACGCTTGTCATTCAAATACAGGGTTGGGATTTGGACACTTTCGGCCAGTCAGCCAGCTGTCTGATGAGAAATGACTTGGAGAAAGATCTAGTCCTAAAAAAGGACAACAAATGAACAAAATAGCAGAAGACGAACGTTGACAGTGGGTTCCTTTGGAATGTCTTGGAATTTAATCAGAGTGTAAGGAAATAGTATTTCATTTGGGGATTTTATCATCCCTTGAATTCATGTGAACATTCTCTGATGAAGATTCTTATTTAATCTATTTATGGTCTTCAACCTGTATAACATCCAGGAACAAACACAAAATGAAACCATTCTCAGTCAGAGCCTTTGCTGCCTTATGCCCTGAGTCCACTCGCAGGTCATGTGTATATGTCTGTATCTGCCTATATGTGTGTGCTCATGTGTGTCTGACTCTGCAACCGCATGGACTATAGCCTCCCAGGCTCCTCTGGGAGGAGGGATTCCCAGGCAAGAATGCTGGAGTGGGTTGTCATTTCCTTCTCCAAGGGATCTTCCCAACCTCGGGATCAAACTGCATCTCCTGCATTGGCAAGAAGATTCTTTACCACTGAGCCATCTGGAAGCTGCATAGATGCACACACATTTATATATAATATAATATTTACATATCTTCACTAAATCAAATGGTTTTTCGAGGCCTGTCACAAACAAGAGTGTAGATGGTAGTTAGGAGTTTTTGCAAAATATGACAGCAAATTCTTCATTGATTCTTATCCAAATTCCCTATATTAAATTTGAGTTGCATACATAGTTTATGGAAGCTGTGCTCCATGGAGGTCAAAGCAGACAGTAGACCCTCTTCCTTCTCCCTTCCCTTTTTCTTCTGCCGTGTATTCCAACCACTCCTCTATTTTGAATAGAGTCCAGGGTGTCTCAGCCTTTAATGTGCATGGGAATCACCTGGAGAATTTGTTAAACCAGATTCCTAGACCCCAGCCCCCAGACATTCTCATTCAATAGGATTAGGCTGGAGCCTAATAATTTGCATGTCTCAGTTGATAGTGCCACTGATGACAGTTTGGGGCTACATTTTATATCCCTGGGCTATTGTGCCAAATGCCTATAACTGAGGAAAACACGATAATGAAGCTGTTGGTTCCTTGGGATGGGCAGGGACAGAGAGAATGTGGAGGAGCTAATCTAACTCACTACTTCTAATGAAGTCTATAACAAAACCACCTTTTCCCTTTCACAGAAGCAAATCCAGAGAAATTCAACAGTCGTTTTCGAAATAAAATGTTCTATGCAGGGGTAAGTATACATTTCATTTTTTAATGATTACATGTGATTTATACTAATTTACTGATGGTAATAAAGATGCTAATATACTATGCTAATAATTACATACACATCACGATGTTTACATGTGTGTCTATGTATGTGTGTGTGTGCTCAGATACGTCCAACTCTTTCCGACCCCATGGACTATAGCCCACCAGGCTCCTGTGTCCATGGGATTCTCCAGGCAAGAATACTGAAATAGGCTGCCATTTCCTTCTCCAGGGGATATTCCCAACCCAGGGAGCGAACCCAGGTCTCCTGCATTGCAGGCAAATTTTCTACCACTGCACCACCCGGGAAGCCCTATGTTTATATATAGTTAATGCTTAATGTGTTGGTTGAAGAATAAAAGTAAAGGTATATTTCTTAAGCTGATTGGCAGAGAGTTCATCATTTTTGAATTCTAAAGCCCTTCTGCTGAATGGGAATGATATTCAAGAAGTGGTGTGAAAAACAAACATCAAACTCAAGCGAGAGAACTGGAAAATTAGGTAGACTGAAAGATGTATGGCTAGTCTTGGGTAAAAATGTACTTTTCATAAAGGTATGTATTCTATGCATTGACATTTGGATGCAAAATTAAGAGACCATGGAGAGTTTTTTCATGGAAGCATATATGAGATAAAGGGGCACTCTTCTTTTCACTTCTTCTCAGGGGCATCCCTGGATGTGAATGGCTAGAAAGGAGAAAAGAAAAAAAGAGGGCCTCCAAAATACTGATATTTAAAATGTGCTTATTTTATACCACTGGATAGAGGGGATTAAAGTAAAAAAGAGGTGAAACAAGACAGTTTCAGTGGTGAGTTAAAGATTTTATCAGCCTCTACTGGATGAACAGGAAGGTCAGGAAAGGCCATCAGATCTCCAAACTGACCCTTGAAATTATCTACATTTTCTCTCTTCTACTGCTATCTTACATTTTATTATAAGTTACATTTTGAAAACAAAGAGAAAGATTTCAGCTTGACAGCCTCTGCACTGCTTTACTCTAGAGAATTTGTTTTATATTTTGTACTTTTGCATAATTCAGAATTCCTAGGATCTATCTATCACATAGAATCAGGGCTTTGGCATAACTGTGTAATGAAGCATTTTTTTTCTTTCTTTCCTTATGGTATAGGCAGCTTTTTCTGACTTCCTACAGAGAAGCTCTAGAGATTTATCCAAACATGTTAAAGTTGTCGTAAGTATTGCGTGTGTTGACTCATTTCCCTTTGAATGTAAATATCGTGTCCTTAACATAAACCCCAAATACCAGTTTCTGTACTTAATCAGTGGGCTGCATAGAACTTGAATTGAATTGAGTATGGTGTGTTCAGCCAACATTTAGGAGCATTCAGTTATGTGTTGGGCTCTGAACAGAGGATGAAGTTAAATAAGATGAATGGATTTTGCTCCTGAAAAAACTCACGGTTTGGTCATGCTGAAGGGCACCTAACTCATAGCAGAACAATAGAATAAATGTTGCTATTTGACTGTTTGTGTCAAATGCTGGTGGCACAAAAGGAGAAATGCAAACTGCCCCTGGCGTAGTCAGGGAAGTCATCAAAGCAAGGATGCTGAGCTGGTCTTGAAATAGAAATAGATGTTCACCAGACAGCTAGCTTTATTCCCAGGCTATCTGAAGAATCTTCATTTTTAGAAAAATGCTTTGATTTTAGTATTTTGTGGTCACTTACTCTCTAGCCTGGTCAAGGTCCCTTACCACTTAGGAGTTTTTTTGGCTGCTGTTTACTTCTGAATCTCTATCCCAAGTTGGAGAATACTTATCTTGGAGGCAAGGGAGATGGGAAGTCATTTTTTCTCTAAGAAATGTATTTAAAAATAACATATCATTAATTATTAAGAAAGATGAAGTGTTTCCTTGAAGTAAACGAGTTGAGAGAGGGAAGAACATGGCTTTGTTACACATCCCTGTGTAAGTGAAACAGGAAAGACAGAAAAAATGTACAGATGAGGAAAAAGAAATGGGAACACAGCAGTGCTTGGATTTATTGTGGAACAGATAAGAATAGCATTTGTGACAGAAGGGGGTAGGATTAAAGGTATACATGCAAATAGAGAAAATTATGTGACCTTAAACTAATGGATTTATAGAGGAATACAGAGGAGCCTAAGTAAATATTCAATTTTCTTGACACCAGTAAACCATTTTGGAGACATAAATCTCCTAAATCATTTGAAACAAAGACATTACCACTAACAGCCTTTGGCATCACTTTCAGATGTTTCCGTTCTCATAAAATACTAATGAAAAGCTAGTATCCTTTAGTCAAGGCAACTCTTGAAAACTGGAATATTGCCTTTTTAAATTTAGATATGAGAAAGAGACATAGTCCATTAAACTGTGAAAATCTTAATTTTGATAAAGCGGTGGTTATTTAAAGCACCAACCTTGCCTGAGACTTATCCTGTTTCTTCTGTAGCGGCCTGCAAACAGCCAAAAATAAACTTTCCTTCTTCTCCCAGTATTTTTGCATTATTGGGAACATTGTAGCACCTGCCTGGAGAGCGAGTGAGTGGAGGGCAGTGGCTATATTGAATGGTGTTCACTGTCTAACTCAGCTGGGTGGAAATTAAACTCCACGTGTCTCCACGCCACTGGAGAGCTTTTCTCCCCCATCTGGCAGTCTTCCTGTTGAGAAATGTCTCAGGCATGGGTGGTCATAGAGCAGGGATTTAAAAAAGCCTGCAGAGAGGGCAAAGTGGCAGCCAGAAACTTAGAAAAGGTTTGATGTCAGCCAGTAGGCATAATATTCCAGGTGGATTGGTCTCTGTAATCATCTTTTACTTATGAAGAGGAAAAAAAAACACACAATAGAAACTCTTAATAATTGGGATTCAGTCCTAGGTCTGTCTTTCTGAGGTCTGTCTATCTGACTAAAAGCACGTGCGTTTGAAGCAACAATTACCATTGTGCTCTGACACAGAAATATACACAGGTGTTTCTACAATTACGTCACTGAGAGTGAGACTGAAAAGATGGGAAATCAGAGCAAATAGATGGACACGTGACAGCAGACTATCTTATCTTTGCCACGTGGTGAAGTCAGTGTTTCTGATGTAATAGTTAATAATCTAATCTCACAGAAATATAAAATATGTGCGCAAATACTACACACACACACACACACACACACACACACACACACACACACCCAGAGGATAGTAACAAAAACCTACATACATCCTTCTTTTGTTCTACTGCACATGTGTTCTTCTTGTTTCAGTTCATCCACATGGGAGCTTGTACAAGGAAGATTTTTTTTCTATGGAAATATTTTCCTTTCTGTGTTTGAAGTAGGGAGAAAGGTGAAAACTGCAGTCCTAAAGGTGTATGAAGTTTAAAAGCAATAATACATAGGAAAATTCTGTAAAATATTGTAAGGCATGTATCCTCATAGAATTTGCTGAGTTTCCAGAATCACCATGTTTTTTTCAGGTGGAAAAAGTAGAAAAATTTTAAAAAATTAATTCTGTTCGAAATAAAGTAATATATAATATAGGATTTTTGCTGTAACGCAACAGTGCTGCTTTGCATACTATTAAGATATCACATGCTGTTTTGTTTTGTTTTTTCTTGAAAGTTTTAGTTGCTTACAGCACTCAGTTTTGGTCATTTAAGACGTCTACATTTTTTCTTCACTAGTAGAGCCATCTATCACCTCAAGTCCTTAAATTGGGAGACCTTATGAGTGTTTAAGATTTTGAAAGTGTTGTGAAAACACCTTCAATCAATGTTTAGAACTTCATTCCAATCTAAATAACATTTGAGAATACTTTGCTTATTTATGAATATAAGATTTTCCAGAAATAGTTTTTGAGAATGCTCATGAAAACTAGTCTGGGTTAAGATCAGCTGGGAGGAGGTGAATGAGAGAACCCTGATGGCTAGCAGAGTGTCGTAACCTGGATTGCAGGTCCCTCTGAAGAAAACTTCAGAAACTTGCAAGGATCTTGGGAATGCTTTAACCCTGTCTCCCAAGGAGAAGACGGGGGTTGGGGGTGGGGCACATTCTATGATGAGGGTGTGAGGAGAGCAGATAAAAAGCAGGCTTTATACCTTTGACATCAAGAGGCCTAGACTCCTGAGCAGAGTGCTCCTCTTCTCCGTTTGTCACCAATGGGACATGAGAAAGGGAAAGGACAAGCCTCTTCCTTGATCAGTCGGAGGATGCGCTTGAGGAAGCACTAGCCAGTCAGGCAGAGTGAAAGTGCCGGCCGCTCAGTCATGTCTGATGCTACGACCCGTGGACTGTAGCGCGCAGGCGGCTCTGTCCATGCAGATCTCCAGGCAAGAGTACTGGACTGGGTGGCCGTTCCTTTCTCCAGAGGATCTTCCCGATCCAGGGACTGAGCCCAGGTCTCCTGCATTGCAGACAGATTCTTTACCATCTGAGCCACGAGGGAAGCCCCAAGCGGGTCAGGGAAAGCACACACAAAGGTATTGAGGCCAAGCCAGCCTGAGGCCCTGGAAACCCAAAGTCACATCCAGAACCAATGAAATGGTTCATCTCAGAAGACGGGTCATGGTCTATAAGAGATTACACTGATAAGAGTAAATCACCAATGGAGATAATGCTAATTTATAATCGATAGTTAGGGGAAAAAAACATGCAGGATATATTCCTTTCAAACTGCTTTCAAAATATTACACTGAACATTTTCAAAAGACAAATTATCTCAAAAAGCAAGGAAAATAAATGGTCATATGCATGACTATTTTTGAATCAGATGATGGTGGTAGAGAGTACTACTGCCTCATCTCGAGGCTTTGTCCTTGTGTTCTTTTAAGCATTTGTTAATCTTTTAAGGATTTACTGCATATCACAGGGAACTATATTCAATATCTTGCAATCCCCGGTGGCTCAGTTGGTAAAGAGTCTGCCTGCAATGCAGTAGGCCCAGGTTCAATCGCTGGGCAGGAAGATCTCCTGGAGAAGAAAATGGCAACCCACTTCAGTATTATTGCCTGGGAAATTCCATGGACAGAGGAGCCTAGTGGGCTACAGTCCGTAGGGTTGCAAAAGTCAGACACAACTTAGCGACTAAACCTACTTACCTACCTAAATCTTTTAATATTGATACTATAAGCCTAAGTATCTAATCACAGTCCAAGGTTAAGAATAATGAAAGTTCCTTGGTTTGTGAGACCAGAGAAAAACATTTTGGTCAAATGGCAGCTTTGTTTTTACATGAAGTCAAAGCAAAACCAAGCCCTGAACTCTGGAGCTGAGAAAGTTAGAATAAATTTTCAGTCACAGTAATGGCTGTCGATGTCAGCAACAGACGAGGACAAGGGTAAGACTTTGGTACCTGCCCTTGTCAGCTAAGTTGGCTTGTAGACTTGCACCTGCTTCAAAACCCTTGCTTTTTCTGCTTTGATTGTTGCAGTGTGATGGAACCGATCTTACCCCAAAGATCCAGGAACTGAAGTTCCAGTGTATAGTATTTTTAAATATACCCAGGTAAGCCCTTTTCTTATTGTCTTCCTTGGTTTGATGTGAACTCTGTTTGACCTAAGGTTCTCTGCTTTCATGATGGAAAATTTCCAGGTACAAGCAATGAAAAATAGTTCCTTTAATGACTTATTAAGTCTCCAGGCCTGATCATTTTTTCTCCTACTTGCTTTGTTTAATGTTCTCTATGGTGTTTTTTCATGTATGTGGTATAGCATGCATGGTGTATACTTACCCATGCTTAAGAAGCCCAGGCAGCCCTCTGGACCGAGACATTTTAATGTAATTCTCAATTGCTGACCCCTCCACCCTGTCACCCTCCCCAGGAATGATAGACTTGAATAAATACGTGTTCTTAGTTTCCCAAAAGCTATTAGGAAACCTTCCAGCCTGATTTCAGCATGGAATTCATTCAAAATCGTTGCCAGATGATTGCTTTGAAAAAAATAGGATCAATTACAGCAGCATTTTCTAGCCAGAATGTCGCTTTCTTTGGTGCTATTATATACCTCAGGAGAAAGGGGTATTTAAGATTAGTCTCAAAATAAGCACATTTCTCCGTGGGCTTAAATTTAGATTCTAGGCTCCCAAGCCAAGATTTGAGAGGGATGGATCCCTGACTCTTTGTTATTTGCAAACCAGACAACTCAGACACAAAAATCCACAAGTAAGTTCTATTTAGACTGAATTTGGTTGAAATGAGAAGTGTATGCAAATCTATGTCTGGGAACGCCTAGTCTCCTGATGACTTTTGGCCGTGCTCAGTTTAGCCCCTTACAACTTATTCCAGAAGTATTTTCATCTTAGTTGTTGAAGTAGGGGGCCTAGATTCTCAGGAAACATTGTTCGTTAGCTTGCGTTAATTTTCTTGTCTTCTCCTTATTCTTCTTCTTGCTCCTTCCCACCTCCCCTCTGGACTTTGCTTATTCTGCTTTTCAGTTTCCCTGACTTCCCCTTCCCTTTCTGATCTCACATCTTTGTCTCATCCCTTTTTCACTCCTCTGTCTTCAGTTACTGTCCCCCCATCCTGGGGTACTCATTGTCTTAATTATGTATTTACTGCTGATGCTTACCCAGCTCGATTCTCTTTTCCTCTCTTACTGGCATGTATATGTCTCCCTCCAAGACCAAATTCTGAAACCACCTATTGATAACTCATGGGATATCATAGAAAGTAGGCCTATGTGAATTATAGAGTGAGAAACATACACGCACTATTAATACTATGTGTAAAACAGATAACTAATGAGAATCTACTGTATGCCACAGGGGACTCTGCTTAAAGCTCTGTGGTGTCCTGAACGGGAAGAAAGTCTGAAAAAGAGGGCATTGCTGTTGTTGCTCATCGCTCAGTCATGTCTGACTCTTTGTGACCCCATGGACTGCGGCACACAGGCTTCCCTGTCCTTCACCATCTCCCAGAGCTGCTCAAGCTCATGTCCATTGAATCAGTGATGCCACCCAACCATCTCATCCTCTGTGGTCCCCTTCTCCTGCCTTCAATCTTTCCCAGCATCAGGGTCTTTTCCAATGAGTTGACTCTTCCATCAGGTGGCCCAAGTATTGGAGCTTCAGCATCAGTCCTTTAGTCAGTATTTAGGATTGATTTCCTTTAGGATTGGCTGGTTTGATCTCTTTGAAGTCCAAGGGAAAAAAAGAGGGGATGGATATATACTATAGCTGATTCTCTTTGCTGTAGAAACTAATGCAGCATTGTAAGACAGCTATACTCCAATAAAAAATTAAAAACAGAAAGTTGATAAAGAATGCATTAGTAGAAAGTGGGACACCATTGGATGCTTTGGTTGTCGAATTTCGACCCATTTTCATAAAGTGATACTTGGAGGGGGAGGGAATAAACCATTTTCTTTTCTATTAGGAGACATGAACCAAGAGTAGAAAGCCATTCTTTTGTGCAATCAACATCAGATCAAACTATATATTGTTGCCTGATGATGATCACGAGAAGCCTGGCACAAACTCTAATTCTGATTTTGCTCTTCTCTTGCAGATATTGTGCTGGCACAATGCCCTGGGGGAACCCAGGAGATCACCATGACTTTGAACCTCAGCGTCATGATGATGGTTATATTGAGGTCATTGGATTCACCATGGCATCTTTGGTGAGCAATACACCTGTTTTATTGAAGTAAAATGTGTTTTAGTCACAATGAGAGTTTATTCATTTTACAAGATGTTGGTATAATGTTGTCTCCTGGCGTATCAACTTATAAACTGTATGCAATGTAGAGTTGCTAGGGGAAGCCAAAAGCAAACAGTCATTCTTTGTGTCACTAAAAAAAGTTGATGCATATTTGTTTGAGCTTCAAAGGTAAATGAATATTATTTGTTACTTTTCCTGATATTTTCTATCAGAATGAAATGCACAGTTTTTATGTTAATTACATAACATTAGGCCACAAACATATCCCAACACTGGGGTAGAAATCTTGCCATTTGATACTTTGTTGGTTCATGGAAGACTCAAGTTTAGGTAAAAAAGAACATGTCATTTGCATTCATCTCCATTTTACCCACTTAAGCATAAGATGGGCATCTACATTATCATAGAATATCTTAATATAGAAAGACTTCTCATGACATTAATGAATATTCACTTGCCAGTTTTGAGATCACCTTGCATTTTAATTCTGGTTCCTGGTATTAGACAAGTAAGTGTATAGAATAAGGTCAATCGCAAGCAGGTTTTAGCCTCATGTTTTAACTTATTATTGAATATAAGCTAATTAAAAATTTTGCATGTCATTTTATCAGATATAGGTCAGCCATACCATCAGTTTGTAAAGCAAATGAATATAAAGTTTCTTCTTGCGTGTGGCTAGCACTTAGTTCATGTTGTTGTATCTCAAGGCTAGAAGGTTGTATTTCTTGTTCTAAACAACCTAAAACAACTCTCTCTTTCATTCATCTCATGGATTTCAAGTGACTTTTCCTTCATCACCTTGAATTGGTGAAATTTAACAGAATAAACTCCTGTGATTTTGAAAAGGATGTCCCTCTCCTGAGATGGTTATGTTGCTCATTACATTTGATGTGTCTAGAATGAAATGGTCATTAAATGTAAAAGATTGGTCTGGGAATGATCTAATTTTCAAGATCCTACATAGCTCATATGTAACTGTTTCTTTCCAAAAGTCCTTATGTTAATTATAGATAAAGACTCAGCCGAGGGCAAACAGGAATAAGTCCAGTCAGGGTATGTGTAAGAAAGAATGTTTGGAGGTGCCCGAGAAAGTCACAAACCTGGTCGTGTGTTATTTTGCTCATCCATTTATTCACTAATCCAGTGAACATGTATTGAATTTTTTCCCATGAGAGTTTCCTAGTCCTGGCTGTGCTGTAGAAGGTTGTCAATGAATGACTAAAAAAAAGATGATCCCTTACCTAGGCCTGCGAGGGCAGGGAGAATATGAGACACTTTCCCATTGCTCTCAAGATCAAAAACTGAATCTTTACTGCAAAATTGAGTTTCTTTCCAAATCTCCGTCCTTTACCACTGCCCTCTGTGCTTCTAGCTTGTTGCCTCTCAAGTCGACTATAGCCCTGGACATCCTTCGCTTCTTTCTACTACAGGACAGTTGTCTATGCTGCCTATCTCAAATGTTCTTTACCTCTTCATTTTATATAACTTTTCTGTCTATATTCTATTAGATCTTTTTCGAAGTCTTTCTTTGGTTTGGGTTGTTTCTGCTTACAGTTATAGAATTAAAGTCTGAACAAGAAGGAGAAGGTAGAGTGAAACTGGATAATTAGAGGAGAGTTTAATGGATGGACTCTTATAAGTAGTGCACTAGGTTATGAGAGGCGACAGTGGATGAAGGGGGTATTCCTGAGCTGAAGATGCAAAGGCAAGGAAGCAGTCATCTGTACCAGAAAAAGAATGACTTAGGAAGGACCACCGGGTAGGAGTAGTGTTTGCTAAGTGACAGCAGTCATCCTGCGCCAGCCTGTCAGGGAGAGAGCCGGTGACATCAGTGCAGTTCTTGCTCTCCAGCCATTAAACAGTCTAACTGGGACAGTTTCACAGGGCAGGGAAGAGGGCATGGAAGGGGTGGAGCACTGGGTGGGAATGGCAGGTGACTGGTATCCATCAGTCTGGTGTATCACCAGTCCACAGCAGAGAACCTGAGACTTGTCTTTGGCAATAAGAAATGTGACAGGATGAATGAATTTTGCCAGGTGAAGAAGAATGGGACTTGAAAAAAGGGACATGTACGGACACTTGGTTGTCTGAGAGAGTGTAGTCTTCTGTGCAGACTACAGTCATTTTTATGTAGCTTAAAAACAGCTGAAAAGAGAAAGTGATGCAGGTGGTCCTGGAGAGGCAGGCAGGGGTGACATCACAAAGTGCACTAGAGAATTTACCTAGGGGTTTTGACTTTGGGGCACCAGTAAAGTGTGTTTTCAAAATAAATATTTGTTCGGGAAAAGTTCACTGGAGAAACTGACAGCACACTGAACTCTCGTTCACTATCGCCCAGCCTCAGGCATGCGTGTGTGGAAAGTCGCTTCAGTTGTGTCTGACTATGCACCATATGGACTGTAGCCCTCCAGGCCCCTCTGCCCGTGGGATTCTCCAGGCAAGAATCTTGGAATGGGTTGCCGTGCCCTCCTCGAGGGGCTCTTCCCAACCCAGGAATCGAACCCATGTCTCTCACGTCCCCTGCATTGGCAGGTGTCGCTTAACCTATTATCAAGTCATACACAATCTTATTTCTGTCTCCAACTATGGTCTCCTCTCTTACATTATTTTGAACTAAATACAAGGCATTATATAATTTTACCCATAAATATCTCTGAATATATTTTTTAAAGAACAAGGCTTCCTTTAATGAATACAATCATACCATCTCAAAAACAATAGCATCTTAATATTACTAAATATCTATTCAGTACTCAATTTCTAATTGTCTTGCAGATGTCATTTGTTTTCTGCTCTGTTCATTTGCATCAGGATTCAAATAAAGTACATTCATGGTGATTAGTTGTTATGACTCTTAAATCTTTGTAGCGCCCATCTCTCTCTTTTCTTCTTTTCTTTTCATTTATCTATTAAAGAGACCAGGCTGTTTGTCCTGTGAAGTTTCCCTGAGTCTGATCTGTGCTGATAATGTCCACAGAGTCTCAATAATGTGCTCTTCTCTTTTACCTGTTTTTGCTAAGTCGATAGTTGGATATAGATTCATCAGACACATATTTCTCCAAATCTCCTTTGTAAGTAGTGTTTTATTCTTCCAAAGGAGGGTATGCACTGTCTGATTCTCTTTCTCTCTCTCTCTCTTGATAATAGCCTTTGATGATCAATGTCAGGATCTAGGAATCATCAGGGATTGCACAGCAGTGATATTCTGACTCTTTTCTTCATTTGCTAACTGGGGTGTTTCTATAAGGAGAAGATTTTCCTACACCTGCTGCTTGGTTGGGGCTTCTCTGGTGGCTCAGTGGTTAAGAATCTGCCTGTCAATGAAGGGGCACAGAGTTGATCCCTAATCTGGGGTGATCTCACATGCCTCCGAGTAGCTAAGCCATGTGCCCCAACTTTGAGGGTGTCCCGGTGGCTACACCTGCTGCTTGGTTGGGGCTTCTCTGGTGGCTCAGTGGTTAAGAATCTGCCTGTCAATGAAGGGGCACAGAGTTGATCCCTAATCTGGGGTGATCTCACATGCCTCCGAGTAGCTAAGCCATGTGCCCCAACTTTGAGGGTGTCCCAGGTGGCAGAGTGGTAAAGAGTCCTCTTGCTAGTAAAGGAGACACAAGAAATATGAGTTCGATCCTTGGATCGGGAAGATCCCCTGGAGTAGGAAATGGCAACCTGCTCCAGTATTCTTGCCTGGAAAATTTCGTGGACAGAAGAGTCTAGCAGTCTCCAGTTCATGGGGCTGCAAGAGTTAGAGATGGCTGGGCACACGCTCTTTGATTACTTAGCTACACAGTTTGTTTCAGAGAAGCAAGACGAGCAAGTCTTTCATTTATATATTTTCAAAGTAATTTAGTTCATTAGTGTCCTTCGGTGACTGTGGGTTTAAACTGGCATCAGATTTTGGGGACTTCTCCCATCAAGGGTTGAAATCTGTATAACCTCCTCTTGACTCTATGTGGGCTTACAAATACTTGGCGAATAGAGTACAGTGGAATTGATGCCATGTAACTTCTGAGGTTGGATCATTAAAAGCCATGCAGCATTTGGGAAATATGGGCAATATGGATTGGTCTCTAATTAATAGGGATTTTGTAAATGCTGCTGCTGCTGCTGCTAAGTCGCTTCAGTAGTGTCCAACTCTGTGCAATCCCATAGACAGCAGCCCACAAGGCTCCCCTGTCCCTGGGATTCTCCAGGCAAGAACACTGGAGTGGGTTGCCATTTCCTTCTCCAAAGCATGAAACTGAACAGTGAAAGTGAAATCACTCAGTCTTCGCGACCCCACGGACTACAGCCTACCAGGCTCCTCCGTCCATGGGATTTTCCAGGCAAGAGTACTGGAGTGGGGTGCCATTGCCTTCTCTGTTGTAAATGCTAGGCAATATTTATTTAAAATATCTCACTGCTTTCATTCATTTAGTGTCACTGATAAATATTTATTGAATAGTTGTTGAAACCACAAATACTTATTGAATCCATAAGTGACACTTGCTAGATAAAACAAATACAAAATGAACCAATAGAAAAGCAATGTCTTCAGGGTGCCCACAGTCCAGTGTTGGGAGGGAGGTGAGCAATCACAGACTGAGATAATAAATTCTGGGGAAAGGGGATGTGGAATGAGGATAGAAAGAACCATGTTTATAGATTGGAGTGTTTTGGGGTGAGATTGCCAAATGGCCACTCTCATAGAGGCATCAGTTTAAGAGAATGTGGAAACCAGGAGGACCAGTGGTGGCTCAGAGTAGTGATGCAGATGGTGAATGAAGGGCAGAAAGAGTTAGATTTTTTTTTTAATTGTTGTTTTAACTGTTATGGGGCATTTGCAATGGATGGCCTGAGACAGGATGGGATTAGTTGCTCAGGAAAGTTATCTAGATGTCAGTGTAAAAGTGATGAGAATCTCCACTTCTGCAGACAGATGGACAAATCAGGATTTTGGTACCAAAGTCCAGGTGAAAAGATGAGAATATCTGAAAGCCTGAATAAAGAACGTGATGATGAAGACAGAAGGGGTCGATGAATGGATAGGGACTTATCTTGAGGGTGAGAAAGGGGTGGGTGGCCAGCATAGGCCATTGAGTAAAGGTGACAATATTATATGGGAGAGAAAATATAAAAGAAGGATAAAAGTGTCAAAAGTGAACCTTGTTTCATGTAAGTCAAAATTGAAATCCCTGTGAGACATCTAAGAAGATATACAAATGTGCAGTTTGAAATGTATGCTTGGAACTCAGGAGAACTCACTAGGTTGGGAGACAGTGTTTCATATTCTATCTCTATTTATCTTCCTATCTTTCTCTCCCATCCTGTCATGAGTAGGTAAAGGAGAAAAGAATAGATAGGAGTTGGTGTAGAGAACATGAAATTGTAAAATTATTAAATGTAGATTAAACTGCACAGTTTTGAATATCCCATGTAATTTAAATAATGTTACTCGAGCTCCAATACTTTGGCCACCGGATGAGAAGAGTAGACTCATTGGAAAAGACCCTGATGCTGAGAAAGATTGATGGTAGGAGGAGAAGGGGGTGGCAGAGGACGAGATAGTTAGATGGCATCACCAACTCAAAGACATGAGTTTGAGCAAACTCCAGGAGATGGTGAAGGACAAGGAAGCCTGGTGTGCAGTAGTCCACAGGGTTGCAAAGTCAGATATGACTTAGCAACTGAGCAACAAAAACCACAACTCAATCCTCATATACATCTTACTGTTGACATATATGAGTATCAGTTTGTTGCTGTTACTATCCATATAACATGGGCTTCCCTGGTGGCTCAGATGGTAAAGAATCTGACTGCAATGCAGGAGACCTGGCTTGGATCACTGGGTTGGGAAGATCCCTTGGGGAAGGGACTAACAATTTACTCCATTGTTCTTGCCCAGATAACCTGATGCACAGAGGGGCCTGGAAGGCTACAGCCTATGAGATCACAAAGAGTCGGACGCAACTGAGAAACTAACACTTATCCACAGGGCAGACACCGCGTATTTTTTTCACTGAATGATGAAAGTGCTTTATTTTCAGTCCTTAAATTTCTCGTTCCTTGAAATTATATTGATTACATTTGTAACCAATATTATATTGATTACATTTCTGAGAAGGTAAATTATTTGAAAATGTACATCTGTGTAAGATGATTATATAAAGAGAACAGTGTAGTTATTTGGGTAAAAATACATCTGTTTTTGTGTATATAAAGTATTCAGAGTGATCCTTTAAGAGAAATTTGAAATAGAATTACTAGAATGGGAGAAAAGATTATTTCTTTTAGACTCTTTATCTTGTAATTGAACATTTCAAGACAGAAGTATTCAGTTCATTTTACTGGTTGAATTGCATTCCTATTAATTAGATGATTCTTCATTGGGTGCTCCGTAAACACATTACCTTTTTGGATTTCATTCAGACCATAATCAGACATTGTAAGATGTATTTATTTCTAGAAGGAGAAGCTCTATACAATCAGCAAAAGCAAGACTGAGAGCTGACTGTGGCCCAGATCATGAAGTCCTTATTGCCAAATTCAGACTTAAATTGTAGAAAGTAGGGAAAACCACTAGACAATTCAGGTATGACCTAAATCAAATCCCGTAACAATTGTACAGTACTAGTGTCAATAGATTCAAGGGATTAGATCTGATAGACAGAGTGCCCAGAGAACTATGGATGGAGGTTTGTGACATTACACAGGAGGCAGGGATTAAGACCATCCCCAAGAAAAGGAAATGCAAAAAGGCAAAACGGTTGTCTGAGGAGGCCTTACAAATAGCTGTGAGAAGAAGAAAAGTGAAAAGCAAAGGAGAAAAGGAAAGATATATCCATTCTTAATGCAGAGTTCCGAAGAATAGCAAGGAGAGATAAGAAAGCCTTCCTCGGTGATCAGTGCAAAGAAATAGAGGAAGACAATAGAATGGGAAAGACTAGAGATCTCTTCAAGAAAATTAGAGATACTGAGGGAACATGTCATGCTAAGATGGGCACAATAAAGGACAGAAATGGTATGGACCTAACAGAAGCAGAAGAGACTAAGAAGAGGTGGCAAAAATACATGAAAGAACTATACAAAAAGGATCTTCACGACCCAGATAATCACGATGGTGTGATCACTCACTCAGAGCCATACATCCTGGAATGCAAAGTCAGGTGGGCCTTTGGAAGCATCACTACGAACAAAGCGAGTGGAAGTGATGGAATTCCAGTTGAGCTATTTCAAATCCTAAAAGATAATGCTGTGAAAGTGCTACGCTCAATATGCCAGCAAATTAGAAAAACTCAGCAGTGGCCACAGGACTGGAAAAGGTCAGTTTTCATTCCAGTCCTAAAGAAAGGCAATGCCAAAGAATGCTCAAACTACTGCACAGTTGCACTCACCTCACATGCTAGCAAAGTAATGATCAAAAGAGACACAGATGTATAGAACAGGTTTTTGGACTCTGTGGGAGAGGCAGAGGGCGGGATGATTTGGGAGAATGGCATTGAAACATGTATAATATCATGTAAGAAACAAATCACCAGTCTAGGTTCCATGCAGGATACAGGATGCTTGGGGCTGGTGCACTGGGATGACCCAGAGAAGTGGTATGGGGAGGGAGGTGAGAGGGGGGTTCAGGAATGGGAACACGTGTACACTCATGGAGGATTCATTGGTATGGGGAGGGAGGTGGGAGGGGGGTTCAGAATTGGGAACTCATGTACACTAGTAGTGGATTCATGTTGATGTATGGCAAAACCAATACAGTATTGTAAAGTAAAGTAAAATATAAATAAATAAATAATTCTCTGTTGAAGCCAGGCTTCAACAATGCGTGCACTGTGAACTTTCATACATTCAAGGTAGATTTAGAAAAGTCAGAGGAACCAGAGATCAAATTGCGAACATGTGTTAGATCATTGAAAAAGCAAGAGAGTTCCAGAAAAACATATACTTCTGCTTTATTGATTATGCCAAAAAGTCTTTGACTGTGTGGATCACAAGGAACTGTGAAAAATTCTTCAAGATATGGGAATACCAGACCACCTGACCTTCCTCCTGAGAAATCTGTATGTAGGTGAGGAAGCAACAGTTAGAACTAGATATGGAACAACAGACTGGTCCCAAAGAGGAAAAGGAGTATGTCAAGGCTGTACATTGTCACCCTGCTTATTTAACTTATATGCAGGGTACATCATGTGAAATATTGGGTTAGATGAAACTCAAACTGGAATCAAGATTGCTGGGAGAAATATCAATAACCTCAGATATGCAGATGACACTGCTGTTAAGGTGGAAATGGAAGAAGAATGAAAGAACCTCTTAATGAAAGGGAAAGAGGAGAGTGAAAAGTTGGCTTAAAACTCAACATTCAGAAAACTAAGGTCATGGCTTCCAGTCCCATCACTTCATGGCAAATAGATGGGGAATCAATGGAAACAGTGATAGACTATTTTGGGGGGCTCCAAAATTAGTGCAGTTGGTGAGCACAGCCATGAAATTAAAAGACGCTTGCTCCTTGGAAGAAAATTTATAACCAACCTAGACAGCATATTAAAAAGCAGAGACATTACTTTGCCAACAAAAGTCCACCTAGTCAAAGGTATGGTTTTTCCAGTGGTCATGTATGGACATGAGAGCTAGACTATAAAGAAAGCTGAGCGCCGAAGAATTGATGCTTTTGATCTGTGTGACTGCAAGGAGATCCAACCAGTCCATTCAAAAGGAGATCAGTCCTGGGTGTTCATTGGAAGGACTGATGCTAAAGCTGAAACTCCAGTTCTTTGGACACCTGATGCAGAGAGCTGACTCATTTGAAAAGACCCTGATGCTGGGAAAGATTGAGAGCAGGAGGAGAAGGGGATGACAGGGGATGAGATGGTTGGATGGCATCACTGACTCAATGGACATGGGTTTGGGTGGAGTCCGAGAGTTGGTGATGGACAGTGAGGCCTGATGTGCTCGAGTTTATGGGGTTGCAAAGAGTCAGACACGACTGAATGACTGAACTGAACTGGTTCCTGTATTTAAAATATATATTTATCCAGTTTTTTCCCAGCACTATTTGTAAAATAGACTTTCCTTTTCTATAGAATTGCCTATAGATTTTTTTCTTTTGTGTAGAATTTCAATTATTTTCTATAGAATTCCCTTGGAGCTTTTGCCTCTTGATTGTATCTGGGTCTTTTTCAAAACTCTATTTTGTTTCATTGATTTGTTGATCCTATGCCACTTCCATACTGTTTTGATTGCTATAGATTTAAGTCTTCAACCTGGTAGTGTGAATCTTTTCACTCTGTTTTTCTAAGAGTGTTTTAGTGACTTTTGATTGTATACTTTTGATTGTATACAGATTTTAGAATCAATTACTATCTACAAAAAACAAATGTTTTGATTTTAATTGGGATTGTTTTGAATCTATAGGTAAATTTAGGAAGAATTGGCATATTAACTTTATTGAGTATTCCAGTCTTTAAACATGATACATTTCTCCATTTATTTAGTTCTTTAATTTCTCTTAGCAGTCTTTCATAGTTTCAGTGCGGTTCAGGTCTTTGGATACCTTTTGTTAAATTCATTCCTGAGTACTTTATACTATTTAATTAGTATTATTTTAAATTTCACATGTATCATTATTGCTAATACATAGAAATAACTGATATGTATATGTACACATGTGTAGATATTTGTCTTTCAACTTTGCTAAATTTACTCATTACTTCTAGTAGTTTTTGATATTTTGGGGGGGTTTTCTGACTTAACTGAGTGGTTTGTAAATAGGGACAAGTTTTATAATTTCCTTGGGGAAATCACTCAGTTGTGTCTGACTCTTTGTGACACCATGGACAGGGGTCCACCAGGTTCTCTGCCCAGGGGATTTTCCAGGCAAAAATGCTGGAGTAGGTTGCCCTTTCCTTCTCCAGGGTATCTTCCTGACCCAGGCATCAAACCCGGGGCTCCACACTGTGGGCAGATTCTTGACCGTCTGAGCCACCACGGAAACCCCACACCTTTTATTTTTCTTGCCTTAGTGAATGAGCTGGCAGTATGTTGAGTAACAGTGGTAAAAATGAACATGCTTGCCTTATTCCTGACTGAAGGAGGGAGCATTCAATGTTTCATTAGATATGAAAAACCCTTTATGTAATTAAGTAATTATGATTCTATGAACAGTTTCCTGAGAGGCTTTTTTAAAAATCGCAAATGAGTGATGCATTTTATCAAATGCTCTTTATTTGGTATATATGGAAGTGACCTAATTTTCTCCTTTGTTTTCTTTATATCACAGATTCCACTGATTTTTTTTAAAGAATTACTAATCTTGCATTTTCAAGATAAGCCTCACTTGATGTATTATTATTTTTTAATATGCTGGATTGAGTTTACTAGTATTTTTGTGACTATGTATATGAAAGATGCTAGTCTATAAATTTATTTTCTTGTAATATCCTTTATGGGTCTTGGTATCAAGGTAATGTTGGCCGCCATACATTGAGATAGGAAATGTCTGGTTTTTGAAAGATTTGTATAAGATTGGTATTACTTTTCCCCTTAAGCATTTCATAAAATTTAATTCTCAGAGCTTGAGATTTCTCTTGAGGTAAGAGTAGATATAGAATTACTCACATTTTCTATTTCTTATTCAGTCAGTTGATAAACCATTTTTTTCAAGGAATTTGTCCACTCCATAGAAATTAAGTCTGTTGGCATAAAGTTGTCCACAGTGTTCTCTTATTGTTCATTTAATGTCTGTAACACCTCCTCCTTTATTCTTGATAAAAGTAGTATGTTATAGACCTTTTACTCTTATAATTCCATTTTTATCTCCCTTACTTTGTACTAGATTTTTTAATGTACTACCCTTGGACATATAATAAATCCCACATTTCAGTATTAATATTTTTGCTTTTATCATTATTTTGAAGAAATTTAGAAATGAAAGAACAGTCCATAGTCTGTTATTTGTACCCACCTATTCACCATTTCCAGCTTTTGTCACTTCTTTCTATTGATCAAATTTCATCTAGTGTCACTTTGCTTGAGTTTGAAAGATTTCCTTTAGCGTTTCTTATAGGGCAGTTCTCATTAGCAGTAAATAATTTCATGTTAACTTTTCTGAAGTGTCTTTATCCTCATTTTTTTGGAAATCTGTGTTTATGAATATAGAATACTAGATGGACTAGTTTCTTTTCTGGCTTGTCTCAGCGCTTTATTTCTTCTTTGTCGTACTTGGTTTATTTTTGGCTGAGCTGGGTCTTCGTTGCTGTGAGGACCTTCTCCAGTTGTGGCGTGCAGGCTTCTCATTGCAGGGGCTGCCCTTGTTGTGGAGCACAGCCTCTAGGAACACGGGCTCAGTAGCTGTGGCACACGGGCTCAGTAGCTCTACAGCAAGTGGGGTGTTCCCAGACCAGGGACTGAACCCGTGTGCCCTGCACAGACGCCGGATTCCTATCCGCTGCACCACCAAGGTCGCTTTGGCACCCTCAATCTGTGCTGTCTGTTTCTTCTGACCTCCGTGTTTTAGGGATGAAGAGCCAGTTACCATCTGTATCACTGTTCCCTTGTGTATAATGTGTCTTTTTTCTCTGATTTTTAGATTTTTCTTCTGTCTTTAAGCCTCTCTGTGTTTGTTTTGCTTTTCTGTCCCTGCTGTAAACAGAATACCACAGGTAGTGGCTTAAGACCACACATATTTATTCATAGTCTGGGAGGTCAGAAGTCAAATGTGGGTGGCTGGGCTGACTTTCTTCCAGAGGCTCTGGAAAGGACCCAGTTCTTGTCTCTTTCCACTTGCGGAGGTGGTCTGCATCCCCGGGCTCATGGCCCTGCCTCACTCTGACCTCTGCCTCTGTACTCATGTCTTGTTCTCTGACTCTCGTGCCTCCCTCCTTTGCTGCAAGGACCCTTGTGAAGACACTGGGGGCCCCTTCCTCAGATAAGCCAAAATAATCTCCTATCTCAGCATCCTTAGTTTAATCATAACAGAAAGGACCCTTTTGCCTTGAAAGTTTTCACAGTTTCTGGCCATTAGAATACAGGCATCTTTTTCTTGGTGGTGGTTGTAATGGGCATCATTCAAACTTCCACATAATTTCCTTTATATTTATCCTCTTTTAGGTTTATTGGTCTTTTTGGAACTGAAGTTTGATTTTTCACATAGATTTGGAGTATTTTCATCTATGTGTTTTCTGCTCCTTTATGTGACCTAAACATTGCTTATTGCCTCACAGATCCTGGAAAACAGTTTCATCTCTTGTTTTTCAGATTAAATAACTTCCGTTGTTCTGTTTTGATGTTTACAGACTTTTTTTTTTCTTAATGCTGTCCAATTTGCTCTTAAATCATTTTAGTGGTCATTTCAGAAATGCTTTCTTCATCATGGGTCATATCTTCTTACTTCTTTGCCTAGTATGATTGACTATATGCTGGAGAGATGATGTGTTGTATGGAGTCTGGCTTTCATTGTGATTTAGCTGATACAGTTTTAGCATCATATTCTACTAAGTCTAATGTAAGGGATGAATGCTACTAGGCTAGTGTTAAAAAGGAAAAATCAATAGGATGTGTTAGTTATACAAATTTGTTTGATCCCAGGCTATATTGTTGATTGTGTGACTGTACTGTAGTCACTCTGTCATAATACTGCAGATTTCAGGAGACTGATATGGAAATAGCCCAAACCCATGGAGGTGATGTTTTTCCAACCTGCACAATTGAATCCCAGGCTAGATCTCGGCAGAGAAGCTGAAGAGCCCCCTTTGTGGCTTTTTTGCCTCTCATTTACTCACCTTAAGAGTTTAGTTCAGTTCAGTCGCTCAGTCGTGTCCAACTCTGTGCGACCCCATGAACTGCAGCACACCAGGCCTCCTTGTCCATCACCAACTCCTGGAATCCACCCAAACCCATGTCCATCGAGTCAGTGATGCCATCCAACCATCTCATCCTCTGTCACTCCCTTCTCCTCCTTCTCCTCAATCTTTCCCAACATCAAGGTCTTTTCAAATGAGTCAGCTCTTCGCATCAGGTGGCCAAAGTATTAGAGTTTCAAATTCAACATCAGTCTTTCCAAAGAACACCCAGGACTGATCTCCTTTAGGATGGACTGGTTGGATGTCCTTGCAGTCCAAGGGACTCTCAAGAGTCTTCTCCAACACCACAGTTCAAAAGCATCAATTCTTCGATGCTCAGCTTTCTTTATAGTCCAACTCTCACATCCATACATGACCACTGGAAAAACCATATCCTTGACTAGAAGGACCTTTGTTGGCAAAGTAATGTCTCTGCTTTTTAATATGCTGTCTAGGTTGGTCATAACTTTCCTTCCAAGGAGTAAGCGTCTTTTAATTTCATGGCTGCAATCACCATCTGCAGTGATTTTGGAGCCCAGAAAATTTAAATCAGCCACTATTTTCCTATCTATCTGACGTGAAGTGATGGGACCAGATGCCATGATCTTAGTTTTCTGAATGTTGTTTTAAGCCAACTTTTTCATTCTCCTTCATAGTTCATCTACCTCAATTGAACAAAAATAGAGAAAGATATAAGTATACCAGGAGGCTTCCCTAGTGTCTCAGACAGTAAAAAATCTGCCTGCAATGCAGGAGATTGAGGTTCGATCCTTGAGTTAGGAAGATCCCCAGTCCATGGGGATGAAAAGAGTTGTACACGACTGAGCAACTAAGAATAATAAATCATACAAGTAAACCATACTGAGAAAGAGTACTTAGGTTTCTATAAGACTCTTACCTGTTTCACAAAAACATTCTTGACCCATCAGTTCAGTTCAATCATTCAGTTGTATCTGACTCTTTGCAACCCCATGGACCACAGCATGCCAGGCCTCCTTGTCCATCAGCAACTAACAGAATTTACTCAAACTTACGTCCATTGAATCAGTGATGCCATCCAACCATCTCATACTCTGTCATCCCCTTCTCCTCCCACCTTCAAGGTTTCCCAGCATCAGGGTCTTTTCAAACGAGTCAGTTCTCTGCATCAGGTAGCCAAAGGATTGGAGTTTCAGCTTCAGCATCAGTTCTTCCAATAAATATTCAGGACTGATTTCCTTTAGGATGGACTGGTTGGATCTCCTTACAGTCCAAGGGACTCTCAAGAGTCTTCTCCAACACCACAGTTCAAACTCATCAATTCAGCGCTCAGCCTTCTTCACAGTCCAACTCTCACATCCATACATGACCACTGGAAAAACCATAGCCTTGACTAGATGGACCTTTGTTGGCAAAGTCATGTCTCTGCTTTTTAACATGCTATCTAGGTTGGTCATAACTTTCCTTACAAGGAGTAAGCGTCTTCTAATTTCATGGCTGCAGTCACCATCTGCAGTGATTTTGGAGCCCCCAGAAATAAAGTCTGACACTATTTCCACTGTTTCCCCATCTATTTCCCATGAAGTGATGGGACTGGATGCCATGATCTTCGTTTTCTGAATGTTGAGCTTTAAGCCAACTTTTTCAGCCAACTTTTAAGGAGACTCTTTCACTTTCATCAAGAGACTTTTTAGTTCCTCTTCACCTTCTGACATAAGGGTGGTGTCATCTGCATATCTGAGGTTATTGATATTTCTCCCGGCAATCTTGATTCCAGCTTGTGCTTCTTCCAGCCCAGCGTTTCTCATGATGTACTCTGCATATAAGTTAAATAAGCAGGGTGACAATATACAGTGTTGACGTACTCCTTTTCCTATTTGGAACCAGTCTGTTGTTCCATGTCCAGTTTTAACTGTTGCTTCCTTACCTGCATACAGATTTCGCAAGAGGCCGGTCAGGTGGTCTGGTATTCCCATCTCTTTCAGAATTTTCCACAGTTTATTGTGATCCACATAGTCAAAGGCTTTGGCATGGTCAATAAAGCAGAAATCGATGTTTTTCTGGAACTCTCTTGCTTTTTCTATGATCCAGCGGATGTCGGCAATTTGATCTCTGGTTCCTCTGCCTTTTCTAAAACCAGTTTGAACATCAGGAAGTTCACGGTTCACGTATTGTTGAAGCCTGGCTTGGAGAATTTTGAGCATTACTTTACTAGCGGGTGAGATGAGTGCAGTTGTGCGGTAGCATCATAAAATGCTAGTGTGAAAACAGGCCATAATAGCCTTCCAAAAACTCACCACTTAACATATACAGAAACTGAATCTGTGGAGCTATCTTTGCTGTAAATAGTGACTCATATGGACAATAATGAAGTGAATTGCAGTACAATTGCTGATTGTATATAGACCATTTATAGCATGCACTGAAGTAGGATTTTAAAACATACCCATATCCTGAAATCTTAATATTTGATAAAATGGAAAACAATCAAACTTAATGGCATTGCTTCATGGCAATAAAATAGCATGTAAAAACTTGTATAGATAAATGTGGAGTGGATGATAATGGTGCCACTGCAAATTACTTAATCATTTCTCATTTTGGTGACTAAGGTTGTGTGCCAGACAGGGAAAATGACCCACGTGAGGTAGTTCAATTGAGGAAATTTAATCCAGGGGACTAATTATGGGATGTTAGAAGAAGAACTGGAAGGAAGTAACCTGTATGTAGCGATCCATGGATTGGCAACTGCAGAAATTCTCTGCAGCCTCCAAGGCTGGAGGGTAAGGAAAGAGACGGTATTACCAGCACTCAGGAGCCAGGGCCACTAGGCAGGGGTGGAACCCTGGAGAAGTGGCACTGATGCGTTCTGCAGCAAGGGTCATCAGGCAGGAGCTGGGACTCCAGAGGAAGCAATCAGGCCAGGAGAGCTGGGCTCGCTGCTGTAGCTTGCTGCCTGTCTGGGCTGGACCATAGAGTCAGGGGTGGCTGGGCGAGAGTGCTTGCTTGGCTGTGGGAGATGGAAGCACAGAGAAGAACCAGCCACAGTTAGATACTGCTGAGAAAAAGAGAGCTAAGGAGAAAGATTTGCTCTCCTCTCTTTCTCCCAGCTAATTTGTATATTTATATTTTTGTTTCTTGTTCCTAGTCCTTTAATACATCTGAGTTGATAATGTGTATGATGTGAGCTAGAATACTAATTTTTCTCTATTATAGGAAGAAGTATTCCCAGCACCATTTGCTAAATTATCTATGATTTCTCCAGTAATTATAATCCCATATTCAGATATTCTGCGTCCTCATACATATGGGTTTTTTCTGTGCTTTCAATTCATTTCCTTTGACCTTTATGTCTTATCTTCTGCAAACACCTCTATTTGAATTACATCTCAATATTTAATAAGGATCGTCTATTTTTCTTTATGTTTTCAGAAGGCTCTCAGTCATTTGTGGACCTTATTCTTTGAAATTAATTATAAAATTGGTTTGACAAGATTCTTCGCAGTAGTATTTCTCTTATTCACTTGGAATTACATTGAATTTATTATTTTGGAGGCAATTAATATTATTAGAATATTGTCCCATCCATGAGTATGGCATGACTTTCTGTTTAAGTTTTCCTTTGTGTCTCTAACAATTTTTCTGCCTAAAAGTCTCATGTATTGTTTGGTGTTTTCATTGATATTATATGAAATTCTATTTTTAAATGTTTTTTATTATGATTTTGCTTAGTTATGGCCAAGAAAGGGGAACACTGTTGGATTTTTTTATGTGATACTGTTCCTTTCTTATGAGGTTTAATTCTTGGCCTGTGAATTTTCTTGGAATTTCTATGTATGGGATGATACCTGTGGGAATATTACCAGGTTTCCTTTTTTTTCTTCCAAAACTTTTTCTTCCAGTTTTATTTTCTTGATTTACTATGTTGTTCAAGAACCTCCACTACTATGCGGAAAACTTTCATTACTGGTGGAGCACTTTGTCCCTTGAAAGGAATGCTGTCATATTTTCTTAATTCCAAATAATGTTAATGTTTTCTCTAGGAGTTTTGGTAGATGACTTTCATCAGTTAAATAAGCTATGTCCTATTCCTAGTTTTCTAACAATTGATTCTAAAAGGCACCAACTTTATTTTTTTCTGCATCTTTTGGGATGATAATGGTTTTTTCACTTAAATGTAATGTCATGAAATTATATTTCGTTTTTTGCTTTATTTTATTTTTATTAAAGTATATGGCAGAAAGTGAAGAGGAGCTAAAGGGCCTCTTGATGAAGGTGAAAGAGGAGAGTGGAAAAAGTTGGTTTAAAGCTCAACATTCAGAAAACAAAGATCATGGCATCCGGTCCCATCACTTCATGGGAAATAGATGGGGAAACAATGGAAACAGTGTCAGACTTCATTTTTTTGGGCTCCAAAATCACTGCAGATGGTGATTGCAGCCATGAAATTAAAAGATGCTTACTCCTTGGAAGAAAAGTTATGACCAACCTAGATAGCATATTCAAAAGCAGAGACATTTATTTGCCAACTAAGGTCTGTCTAGTCAAGGCTATGGCTTTTCCTGTGGTCGTGTATGGATGTGAGAGTTGGACTGTGAAGAAGGCTGAGCGCCGAAGAATTGATGAGTTTGAACTGTGGTGTTGGAGAAGACTCTTGAGAGTCCCTTGGACTGCAAGGAGATCCAACCAGTCCATTCTGAAGGAGATCAACCCTGGGATTTCTTTGGAAGGAATGATGCTAAAGCTGAAACTCCAGTACTTTGGCCACCTCGTGCAAAGAGTTGACTCATTGGAAAAGACTCTGATGCTGGGAGGGATTGGGGGCAGGAGGAGAAGGGAACAACAGAAGATGAGATGGCTGAATGGCATCACGGACTCGATGGACGCGAGTCTGAGTGAACTGCAGGAGTTGGTGATGGACAGGGAGGCCTGGCGTGCTGCGATTCATGGGGTCGCAAAGAGTTGGACACGGCTGAGCGACTGAACTGAACTGATAATTTACAATGTTGTATTAGTTTCAGATGTACAGCAAAGTGATTTGGATATATGTGTGTGTATATATATATTCTTAGATTCTTTTCCACTTTGCAAGATGAGTATAGTTCCCTGTTAGTCCTCATTGTTTACCTATTTTGTACATAGTAGTGTATGTATGTATGTTAATCTCAAATTCCTAATTTATCTCCCCCCCAACATTCCCCACATTTTGCTTTCCCCTTTGGTCACCATAAGTTTGGTTGGTATGTCTATGAGTTTGTTTCTGTTTTGTAAATAAGTTCTTCTGTATTATTTAAAAAATTTCCACAAACTAGTGCTATCACATGATACTTAAAATTATATTGGTATGTGATACTGGTATAAAATTTAGTGAAAATTTTGTTTTCTGTTGCTGCCCTTATCTGGTTTTGTTATCTCAGCCATAGCATCATTTTCTAGAACAAGTTTTATTAGACACTGTCTTTCTTTAAAATTTGGATAAACTTGTAAAACATTTAAATCCACGTAGCACATTTTGGTATGGGGTTGGAATGAGAAACGTTTTGATAACTTTCAATTTTTAAAACCAGTTTAAGCTGTCCAATTTCTATATTTAGTATACCAATTTTTGCAGTTATATTTTCCCAGAAATTTATCTAGAGTTTCCAGTTTAACATATAGATCTTCATAACATGACTTACTCACAGCTTACAGTTTGCAGAACTGTAACTGCACGTTTGATTGATTAAAACTGCGGTGTTCATAACATATTCTGGGAAAAGAATCACAAATTTCCCAGTGTAATATATGTCTTGACTTGAGTAGCTGCCCATAATATTCTTATTTAGAAAGACATTCATGATACTTATATGTGGGCTTCCATTAAAAATGTGTTTATGTTGCTTTCAAACTATAGACTATTCAGTTGCTCTGTTGATAAATTATAAAGAGGAAGAAAGACACTTATTTCTTTTTATCATGCACATTAATGTCCTATCTTATTTGGTTAGTATTTGATATCATGTACTGCTAAGTCTACTGCTAAGTCATTTCAGTCATGTCCAACTCTCTGTGACCCCATAGAGGGCAGCCCACAGGGCTCCCCTGTCCCTGGGATTCTCCAGGCAAGAACACTAGAATGGGTTGCCATTTCCTTCTCCAATGCATGAAAGTGAAAAGAGAAAGTGAAGTCACTCAGTTGTTTCCTACTCTTCATGACCCCATGGACTGCAGCCTACCAGGCTCCTCTGTCCGTGGGATTTTCCAGGCAAAAGTTCTGGGGTATACAATCACATAATATATTTATCCTCTTTTGTTTTATTTTTTAATAAAACAAATTTTCCCTTTTTTGTTATTTGATATTACAAGATTACTTTATTCATCTTTAAAAGAAAAAAAAAGAAAAGAACAGGTTTTCGTGTTGCTGATTGTCTCCCGTGTTTCTTATCCACATCACTGATGCTGCCTTGGGCGTTTCTGTTCAGGGACTGGGTCTGGGAGTCAGTACCCAGTCTCTCCAAGTCAGTGGGGAGAAGGAAATGAGGGAGGACTTGCCCTTGTTCCTCTTCTCGTGTCCCAACCCAGAGTTGTCCATCCTGTCATCTGGCAGCAGGTGGAATAAGGACTTGAGTAGTAAGAAGGAGGTTGAGATTTGAAGAGAGATGAAAAATAGTATTCTGGGGAAAAGCATATTGTGGAAAGACAGAAGATCTCATGCTATTCCTATGGACTTAAAGTTGTTAGTGACTGTAGGACAGTGAATGGCAACAGATGTACTCAGCTTTGCTTTCCTCCAAATTCATATACTACCAAAAAGGCAATATTTGAATTTTTCACAACAATATAATACGAGTTAGGTTGAGCAGACAATTGAATATCTGTCTTTAATATACCAATAGATTTTTTATTGGTGGATTCAAAAATCCTGGACATTATTATGGTTGTTAGAGCCTGTGCCTTATAGGATGTGACGCCTACACCATCTGAATGATGAAAAATACCTATTTATAGCAAGCCTTTTAAAAATTACTTTTAGTCTAGCTTCTTCCAAAAATAAATTACTGTGGTTGTGCTAACACTAATAGAGCTGTCTTTATTCTGAGAAGCTAATTACTATAATTCCTCTTGTGCCTGTGCAGCGATCTCGGATTGATTCTGAAACGCCAGTGGAACTGCCATTGACAGCTATTTACCTCTGTTTGGCGCCCTTGCTATTGATCTACCATTGAGGCTGAGGATATGGTTTAAACATGCTCTATGATACTGTGGAAGCCTTCTGATACCAAGGGGTTGGAAAATATTTAAGTAGTTTCAAGTCCTGTCAAACCCAAGGAGTAACTTCTTACTTGCTTGGGTGGTTCTGCATTTTTATTTGCCATTGAAAAGTGAAAGTGGAAGTCGCCCAGTTGTGTCCGACTCTGTGCAACCCCCTGGACTGCAGCCGTCCAGGCTCCTCTGTCTATGGAATTCTCCAGGCAACAATACTAGAGTGGGTAGCGGTTCCTTTCTCCAGGGAATCTGCCTGACCCAGGGATCAAACTGGGGGCTCCTGCATTGCAGGCAGATTCTTTATCAGCTGAGCTACCAGAGAAGCCCTTTATTTGTCATTAGGCCTAGTCAAGACTGAGGAAAAAGGAAGAAACGGGTATTTCTCCCGTGAATGCAGGGATACAGCTTTGTCAGATAAATATTGGACTGAGAATTACTTGAAGGAAAGGGAAATATATTGGGAAAGTCCTGGAGATGCTAATAGTGCATCAGATCCATCAGTTCAGTTCAGTTGCTCAGTCGTGTCCGACTGCTTGCAACCCCATGAACTGCAGCACACCAGGCCTCCCTGTCCATCACCAACTCCTGCAGTTCACTCAGACTCGCGTCCATCGAGTCCGTGATGCCATCCAGCCATCTCATCCTCTGTCATCCCCTTCTCCTCCTGCCCCCAGTCCCTCCCAGCATCAGAGTCTTTTCCAGCGAGTCAACTCTTCACATGAGGTGGCCAGAGTACTGGAGTGTCAGCTTTAGCATCAGTCCTTCCAAAGAACACCCAGGACTGATCCCCTTCAGAATGGACTGATTGGATCTCCTTGCAGTCCAAGGGACTCTCAAGAGTCTTCCCCAACACCACAGTTCAAAAGCATCAATTCTTCGGTGCTCAGCCTTCTTCACAGTCCAACTCTCACATCCATATATGACGACTGGAAAAACCATAGCATTGACTAGATGGATTTTAGTCGGTAAAGTAACGTCTCTGCTTTTGAATATGCTATCTAGGTTGGTCATAACTTTTCTTCCAAGGAGTAAGCATCTTTTAATTTCATGGCTGCAGTCACCATCTGCAGTGATTTTGGAACCCCCCAAAATAAAGTTTGACACTGTTTCCACTGTTTCTCCATCTATTTCCCATGAAGTGATGGGACCGGATGCCATGATCTTCGTTTTCTGAATGTCGATCTTTAAGCCAACTTTTTACTTTCCTCTTTTACTCTCATCAAGAGGCTTTTCAGTTCCTCTTTACTTTCTGCCATAAGGGTGGTGTCATCTGTAAATCAAATCCATAGATTAACTTAAATTGGTCATTTAAGTAAAATCGGAGAAACTTTCAGCTGAATAACAGGATTGGGTAATAGGCCAGAAACAATTTTAATAAATTCTCACTTCATTCTCCTCTGCCCATTCATTCTCTGCCTCCTTGTTCTACTAATTAAATAAAATTGTATGTAAAGGTTACAATTGAATGCTTTTTAACATCAAAGGTGTTCAATAACGATAAGTTCTTTTCAGTTTTTGTTCTATTTTCTTTCCCTCCTTTCTGTTCCTTTGTGTTTCTTTTATCTTTGCATTTGTACATAAACAGGTTTCTGTTGTTCAGATTAATGTGAGTGCAAAAATAGTTCAAAGCACAAAATAAATACAAATACTTGGGAACCAAATTATTGGAAGTTGACTTCACAAATCTCAGTTAACAAGTTTTTATTCCTCATTCATAAGATAGAGGTGAGAAGTGTGGAAACAAGCTGATAATATGTAGATTTCCCTTTTTGAGTGAATCTTTTAGATTTTGAACTACAATTAGTATTAACTCCTTTTAAAGATTTGTTTACTTTGTTATAAATTAATACTCAAAATGCATTATAATAGAACCTTATTGAACAACTGTTAGTAGTATCTACTATAGTTAAATATACATCTAAACTTAGAGCATAGCAATTCTACTCATTTATTGTATGTATGTATGTATCCACCAAGAGATACACACAAAAAAGTTTGCATCAATAATAACCCCAAACTTGAAACAACCAAATGTTTACTGGGAGAAGAGTAGATAAATATACTTTTCTATTACTCAGAAATAATGATAAGCAGAAGATGTCAGACATGAGACTACATATTGTATGATTTATCTTATATGAACTCAAGTTCAAACACATTGAATCTATGGTAATAGAAATCAGTTAGTGGGAGGTGAGAGGAGTATAAATAGATCAGGGATTGGACAGAAGAACCTGGAAACCTTCTGGTTGCTGTAAATTGCCTAAAACTTAATCTGGATGGAGATTCACATATGTTTATAAAAATGTTCATCAAACTGTAAGACAGTTTGGGCACTCTCTATGTATGCTGTAACCAAACATATTATTTGATTTTAGTTCATCCCTGTAAGGGTGAGTGATACTAAAATAATTTTTTATTTTATTTTTGTTACTAAGGCAGAGAAGTTATGCTAATTCATTGCAGAATTTTAATGTTGGATTGACTTTTCATTTTGTGGCTACTGTAGTGAACCAAGCTCTTATTGTGTTTGATTTTGATCCTCAAAGCTGCTTTACTCTTCAGAATGTTTTCAACTGAGGATTATTATTTTGCATTTCATTGATCTTATACAGATTAGGAGTAGTTTGAGGAGGTTTTAGGTAAGAAGGAAAAGCTTGCCTGAAGTTTGAAAATTTTTCTGAGGATGGATAGCATATTTTAATATAATGCATATTTAATATATGACTATAATAATTATATACTATAAATATATAAATATATTTATATATTAGCTATAGGATAGAAGCTGTCTTAAACTATGTATTTTATCTTTTTTTAATATTCTTTCTGTTTTGCACAAATTGATTATTTAATGGAAGTAGATAATGAAAAGAGCTTTTGTATTAACCTAACATGATTAAGGCTGAAAATACATAAAAGCAAAAAGTGGCTGTCAATGAGGATTTGCGATCAAGCTTTCAAAAGTTTAAACATTTTAGCTTATTTGTATTCATGATTTACCCAAGGTTTCCCACTTTACTCATGACTAACAGCTTTCACTAAGTATTTTTCAAAGACCTTTTGATTATATGCAGTAGACTTGGGGTTTCTGGGTTTCCTGAGTAGTAATTCTTTTTTTTTTTCAAGATTTTTTTTAATGTGGATCATATTTTAAAGTCTTTATTGAATTTGTTACAGTGTAGCTTCTGTTTTTATGTTTGGGTTCTTTGACTGTGAGGCATGTGGAATCTTAACTCCCTGGCCAGGGATTGAACCCACACATCCTACATTGAAAGGCAAAGTCTTAAGCACTGGACCACCAGGGAAGTCCCTCCTGAGTAACTCAGGCACTAAGCTCTTGCTTCCTTTTGCCTCTTGTCTTTACAGGCTGCCCTGCAAGTCGGAGGCCACGGAGAAAGGCTGCACCAGTGTCGGGAGGTCATGCTGCTAACTTACAAATCCATCCCCATGCAAGTGGATGGGGAGCCCTGCAGGCTGGCCCCGGCTATGATTCGGATCTCACTGAGGAATCAGGCCAACATGGTACAGAAGAGCAAGAGGAGAACGTCCATGCCTTTACTCAATGAGTGAGTCTGCCCTCGCCCACCTTTGTGAACACGGAGACCGCGGCGAGCAGGGCACTGAGCATGTGCATGGCCAGAGGCCTCCCTGTGCTGAGAGAGGAGAACAGTCCAGGAACCTCAGCTGCCCCTTGGCCTCTCGCACATGTTTCTTCTTCTTGTTTACTATATGGTGACCGTACGCTTCTTTTAGGAGTAATCATTGTATAGTATGTTAGATTGATGATGCTTTTTCACCAACACCCGCTTGAGTATATATTGACTGGGACCAGCTGAAAATCATTGAGTGGTTCAGGGTCATAAAACCTGTCTGGTTCAACGTGTTTGCTTTCATTTTAAGAAGGCACTGTTGGCCTCCTCTTCTTGACCCTGGTCACTTAGAGAGTGTTGGTTTCTCCAGGGCAGAAGGTCGGCAGAACTGGGTTTTGGCTCACCGCTCCCCATATTGCATCCCCTTCTGCTTGTTAGTGGACTGTCCCTTTTCCAATGCTCGCAGTTTGGAGTCCTATATTCTCTGATGCTTCGACTCAGTTTTTCCATTGCTGGAGAGCATCCTGTTGTCTAATAGATGAGAGCTGACCCATGACTCAATGCCTGAACAAAATGTACCCCTCCTGGACCCTTTCCTTTCTTGGGTGCTTTGATAAACCGATTTGGAAAAGGGGATACTGACTGGCTATGTTGAGTGCACGTTCATTTTATAGAGCCCCTTTATCTAATTTTTGATTGAAAATGTCTATTTGGGGTTAGAGAAAGGGAGGAAGAAACATGGGGATTTGGGGCATCATTTTGAGCCTCTTCTATATATCACGCCCCTGTGTCTGACCTGACCTAAGGTAAGGCCATTTCCGGGTTTGAGTTTTGGCCATTCTTGTGTCACAGTAAGGTACCCTCGGAGGTGCTCCTCCTGTCTGTGGCCCGTGATGCATGGTTATGTATTTGTACTGAATGGCTGGCTTCCTCTAGTGCCTGCAAAGCAAGGGCATGCTTTGCCAAAGTATTTACTGAGTCAGAGTGACAACTACGGAAGTGCCTAGAATGAACCCAGGACACAGGGGCCGTCACTCTCTGCCAAAGCTTCGCCCCTGTTCTGAAAAGGCAGATGTTGAAGCGTAGCATTCGACAGGGCTCATAAAGCGCTTTCCTCTGTAGCGTCTGCTCCGGAGCTTAAGGGGTCTTCTCTCCTCTGCGCCCTCTTATTCGAGAATCACTCTGCAATTGCCCAGCATTTTTCCTAGATCCTTTTCCAGAGGGCTGGTGTATTGCCTTTTTCATTTTGTTTACATTTTGCAGCTAGAGAGACTCTTGGGTCATTTCGGCTGCTTTTTCTATCCTCCGCCTTTCCCTGCCATTAGGTTGGATATGCACTTCATGAGTTTCAGGCAAGGTGTCAGCAGTAGTATACAGCTGGCCATATTCTCTCTTAAAAATGCTCAGAGTGAAGCTGTGACCTCTCGGTTTGAGAGAAAATCTGAACTACAAAGTGATAAGTCCTCTCTGAGATGGTCCAGGTCGTTTTGGGTCACTTGTAGATCACTTGTTAGCAGGGCTTAAAATTCTTAGTGTCTACAGCCAAACAGCTCTCATTTTCATTTTCATGCCTGGTGCTCCTATCCTTAATAGCCTTATCAAATATGTAATTATTTGGGGTTGTTTAGTTTCAAACAATTTTTGCCCTTGAGAAAAAACAATTTGTTTTTGCTCAGAAACTGTATTAAGAATTTATTGGGGCTTTCTTCATATATTAAAATCAAATGTAAAGAGTTGGGGTTTTTTGGTACATGTGATACATATGATTTGACTTCACAGATTTAGCTGCAAGAGTGTTCAAGAAGCGATTTTATCTCAAAAATGCAGTTATGTGCCACTAGGGGGCAATGGTGCCTCCATCTAAGCAGCCTCAGACTCGAAGATAGACTTCTGGGAAATGGCAGTAATATTCTGTCCATTTCTTAAAAGGATATATATATATACATATATATATATATATAATCTTAAAGATTAGCAAAGACCTTGATTCCTACTTATTATTAAAATTACCCTTCAACACTGCATTTTTAGAAAATCTGTCACCCACTACTCTTATTCACCCTCTGTGATTAGACTGCTTCTTTCTGTTTGGAAATCCAGCTTTTTGCACTAAATTTCCAAGTGGCGTTTCCAGTGTAAGGGAAGGCTGGCCACTGATACCTTCTCAGGCGTTTTCTTCCGTGTCCTGAGTCCTTCACGCTTTTCATTCTTTAGGCCCCTGTTGTGCAAAGTTCAACTTGGCAGTCAAGACAGAGAGCAGTTGAGCCTGTCTTGAACCTCATCGTATTTCTGCTCTCCTGTTGCTCTTCTTGAGTGTGTCCCTTCCTTCCTTTTCATCTGTTAGCTTTTGTTCGCGTTCATACTCCCATCGACATATCACTTTCCCTGAGAATCCTTTTCCTTCTGCTTCCGGCCATTAAATACACCACTCAGCGTTCCTGTAGTGCTCTTGTTACCTGCTGTCACACCATTTATCAAAACTAGTGTCATTACTGGTTGACTTGTCTCCTCTGCTCTGGGGGAAGACCCTGGGGTTTTCCCCACAGGGTCCCCAGTGCCCATCAGTGCGGTGAGTCTTACTGTTATATGTTGAACAAAGGACTCCCACATGCATCAGATCTATAATGTTCCATCTGTTGCATTTCTCAGAAATCAATTCCAAAATAACATAAATCTAAACCTTTGTGAGTATCTCTTGATCACATTTTATGGTAGTAAATGGAAGATATATGCTTAATAATTTCAAGATCTGGTATACATGGATGGCTGAAGAAAATCCCATGAGAAACAGCTAAGTGGCTTTCATGATGCCCCTAGATCTTTACTTCTGCAAAAAAAAAAAAAACGAAAAAAATATTTATTGGCTTGTGATCCATTTTGGTATTACTATATACACACTAAAAGACTAGCTAGGCCCATTAGACTCACTACCCCCTCCTCCACCCACCCCATTGATATAGGAACATATGCCTTTATATGTCATTTATGGCTTATGAATCTACTTCAGATATGACTCTAATAAATATCATCCACCCCAAAAGTAATT
The DNA here is from genome assembly GCA_006408675.1 of Madoqua kirkii. Classification (NCBI taxonomy): domain Eukaryota; kingdom Metazoa; phylum Chordata; class Mammalia; order Artiodactyla; family Bovidae; genus Madoqua; species Madoqua kirkii. The sequence continues at coordinate 46,834 of SJYC01113533.1, forward strand.
GAGCAGGTTTGTCTAGGTTCACATTCATGTATTAGTAACATGAAGCCAGATAAACCTGATCTTGCTATTTGAAAGGCACTCTTGAAGGAGATCAGAAGTTCTGCATTAACTCAGGTGCTTAGGAAGATCTTAGCCTGAGTTCTCTAGCAATTAAGACAGCAATGTGAAGGGTGACTGCATACTCCATGGGAAATATTTTCAGCTGGCAGACTCTGAATTGGGCAACTGGGTTCCGCCATCCTGGGCTGCTGAAAAGTACTATTGGTGATAACTGATAGCCCTTTGGGGATAATAAGGAGTTAATTCATGGGAGGTTTCATATGAGAATTTACATGCCCAGCAGAAATGAGGGAGTAGGGTTATAGGGAAAGATGGATTGGGGAAGAGTGTTATACTGAATCCATCCAAATGGTCTGAGAGAGTAAGAGTTGTTTCTAATAACATAAAAGTAACAGGAAATGTGGGGTTTCATTTCTTCAGATCCACATTTTGTCTTTTGTGGTAGCCATGGAAGACCCTCCCTTTTATTTTAACTTTTAAAGAAGGGGTAGAGAAGACAGAGAAGTCTATGGTTTCACTCCACTGCCAAGAGTATCAGTGGAATTACAGCATCATTGTGATGAAATTAGGCTTTCTTGGTATGACCTTTAAGTTTTTGTTGGGTGGCTCTGTTCCAGATGGTTTTTCTTTTGACATGAACATTTCAACAAAGCCCTGGAATCATGAGGACTATTTGTTAGGCGATTCAGATGGGTTGACTGGGCCAGCCTACCACTCATGTGTGTGTGTGTGTGTGTGTGTGTGTGTGTGTGTGTGTACGTGCGTGTGTCTGTGCACACGCACAGATGGATGCCCTCTGAGACTGAGAGCCGGAGAGGACCGTGGTGCCCCACAGCCCCGTGCAGCATCCGAGCTCCCGCAGCAGCTGCGGGCGCCCCGCCTCGTGCCCCAGTCTGCGGCTTGCCTGAGCACCGGCCCTGCCATGTGTCTCGTTGGCTTCGTCGCTATCACTGGCTTTTTGGATTCTTTCTTGGCTGGCTTGGTTTTCCTTTTCTTTTCATTCACTGTTTGGTGACGCGCTCATTTAAGTTCTGTTTAAATTTTGGGTGTCTCTCTTTCTCTCTCCCGGCTTGTTCCCTGTCTGTCCACGCTGTTTTGCTGACTGTCTTCGCTGCTCATTCCCTGCTGCCTCTAGTATCCATCAGGTGCAAGCTGCGGACCTGCGGAGAGTGTCTGCCCCCCCAGGCTCCTTCACCATGTGAGTACAAAACCGTTCTGTTTTTACATTGTGTCTCTCAGCTTCATCTCCTCCTCAGGGCCAGAGGACCTGCATCCTCGTCCTTCACAGGTCTGCTTCTCAGACAAAGAACCACCTTGCTGTGATTGTCCACTTCAGCCCTTCTTTGATTTGAGACGCAGCTGTGAAGTTCTCTGTGTTGTGTTCATCTCAGTCTTCTATGAGTTCACGGTTTAAGTTTTTTGATTAGATACTTCAGGGTCCAAGGTTGCACGGGGTTGTATGCAATTCCATACCAAGCTTTGGTTTCTATGGAAAGTAAACCCTTTAGACCATTCCATCACCTATGGCTCTGACCTTGAAGCAGCGCCCGCTACTCTTGGTTCTGTGGATGGAGCCCTGAAATTATGGGTATGTGTGGAGCTTTGAGTGTACATACATGCAAAGAAGTACCTGCTTCCCTTGATTTGGGGGATGGTCCCCTGAAGTTACTGATATGTGTGGGGCTTCCAGTGTACGTACGTGCATCTGTGCATTTTTCCAGACTGAGCATCCGTAGCGGTAATAAATGACCAATGACCTAAAGTTGTCAGTGAGTTGGCAAAATGCATTTTATACATAGTAGTTTGTACTTAGCACACTTTATGCTTTATTTTTTCTGGTGAAGAACAGAAAGAAATTAATTTTTTATGCTGTTGCTTCTTTCTTGCCCTTGCTTCTTTTCTCCATCTTACATTTACTTGTATTATGTTTCAGGTGCTGTTAAAGGTGCTTTACAGACATCAACTAACTTACTCCCCAATACCCCTATGCTATAAGTGCTATTATTGCCTCCATGTTATATATGAGGGATCTGATGAACAGAGAAGTTAAGTAACTTCAGGAAGGTCACACAGCTAATAAGTGGTAGACTAGGATTCATACTTCTGCAGCCCGTTTTCAAAATTCATGCTCTTAACAATTTATAACCTGCCGTTTTTTATCAATCAGTATCCTTTGTATTTCTCAGAGCTCAATTGAATAACTGCCTTTGCTAAGAACTATACCTTGTTTATTTCTGGTAGAACTAGTTATGTCCTCATTGGAATTCACTATTACAATGTTGTACTTACTATAGTTCTCAAGGTATAATCCATTGGTACTAATTACATTAGCTCTGTATCTGTGTATATCCCACACTACACTAAGGCCACTTGAAATCATTTACAGTATCTTCCTATGACTTCTGTATCCCCAGTCCTGATCACAGACCTTAACACAAAGTATTCTGAAATTAGAAAGAATTGTTTGTTGGTTGGTGGAATGAATGAATGAGAGAGTGCATGTCTAAATAGAACATGCCAATATCTAACATCCAGGGGTATGCCAGTGTGACTCCTAAAGTTCAGTTATTATATAATTTTACTTTCAACTCAAATCTTGTGGAAACATGCTTATTTATTCATTTATTGCAAAATGTTTTTCTAAAAGTATTATTTTGTACTTGCTCTATGTCAGAAGCTATTTTCTGCCTAGTATTTAGGGTTGAGCACAACCACCCTATGCTTTCATGGAACTCAGTATTGACTGGTCAGACAACAAGAAAATAGCATTTACTTTCTAATTTGGCAGCTGTTACTGGGGTATATCATTCTACATAAGTCCTGTTCAATAAATTTGAGTCCAGAATGGCTCTCAGTGTTCATTATTTTCAGCACCTTTGTTGATAGATTTCAAACAATTGAGAATATCAACAGCAGACATGCCGGTGATATTTGTCATATTTCTATCATCATTTAAGCTTTGGTTGTGTTTGTTTTCATCATATAATTTAAAGGAGGCTCTTTTTTCCTTTCTTTTCTTTTTCTGGGCATGTATGCTATGGGAAGGTGAACTGTTCTGTTAGTTTTCATAGAGTGTAACAGGACCCCAGATATGGCCACTTAAAACTTGACTATTGATCTAAAGTATTTTATACTTATATATGCTATGTTAATTAGTGCATATTATAGATTTTATATCTGTTTAACTGATGACTTATATAATAAGTATTTATTACAGTATTATTTTAAAAATTCAATAACTAAACACTGTCCAATAGAGCAAGGAAAATGGAGAAAAAATCCAAGCACAATAATAATGTCTTTATATATTGGGCTGGCCAAAAAGTTGGTTCGAGGTTTTCTGTAAGATTGTATGGAAAAACCCAAACTCACTTTTTGGCCAAGCCAATATTATGGCAGAGGTAAACTTAGCTTATACCCACTCTCATGCTGCTGTTTGAGGCAGTGTTTGAGAATCATATTAACCTTGCCTTGGTCCTCGCAAAAGTCAGGATTCCAATTTAGTGAGCTAAACTTTTGTTTTCTTTTACTCTTGTATCAGCTATTTATTCTCTGCTCAGAACAACTCTTTTTACAGATGATCTTTCCTTTGGGAGAAACCTCTTTATGCTGTTTCTAAAGCAGCTGTTACTTTCTGAAAGCAACTTGAATTATCCTTTCTCTCTAGCTTTCCAATGACTTTTTTTTAATTAGGGAGGAAGTCATGGTTTTGACAACATAATGCATAAATTATTAGGAATTGCAGCATACTATTAATATGTGCCTACAGGGGAAATTTCAGCTTTACACAAAGGAGAACCTTGAAATTTTTGTTTCGATCATATATGACCATATATGAGGATAAACTGAACTGAACTGAACTGGTGAGGGTAAAGCATCTGCTTACCAATTCAGGAGACACAGGAGATTCAAGTTCAATCCTTGGGTCAGAAAGATCCCACCTGGGCGGGGAAATGGCATCCCACTCCAGTATTCCTGCCTAGAAAATCCCACAGACAGAGGAGCCCAGCGGGCTACATCCATGGAGTTGCAAAGAGTCGGACATGACTGAGTGACAACAATAACAAATCAAAGGTATTTAGTGCCTTCATCCAACAGAACAAAATAAAGTAAATGAATTATTTCACTACAAGTTTTATATTGTGTACCTTTTTTTTTTTTTTACA